>JAURVB010010284.1:0-76948 GCA_033002965.1 Piper betle | reverse complement strand
AGATCCCTTTGGTAAAGATATTATGGAGAAATTAGGAATCAGAAGAAGCGACATGGGAGACTGAACAGGAAATGGCAGAAAATATCCTAGCCTGTTTGTAGCATAAAATCCGTGTAAATCAGATTTATGCTATGATATTTCGGGGACGAAATAGTTCTAAGTTTGGGAGATTGTAAAGATCAGGAAAAGAAAAATTTTCAATAGCTGGTTAAGTATGAATTACCCGATTAAATTGAAAAGTAATTTCTAATCGGACGATTCTAGTTGAATCAGTCGAGTCGAACACAATAATTATCCATTTAACCATTTAAGTGAACTATACCATTTAAGAGGTTGAGTGAAAAGGTTAAGTGAACCGTGTTAATTACCCAATTACCCGGTTAAAGGAATTATGGTGAAAGGGTGCTTCTACAAACCCTAGCCGTCATTTATTCTTTATAAATGGTGAAGGGGTCGTTGAACCTAGGAAATACCAATGGATGATGGGGTGTGAGAATTTAATGAAGGGGTCGTTGAACCTAGGAAATACCAATGGATGATGGGGTGTGAGAATTTAATGAAGGGGTCGTTGAACCTAGGAAATACCAATGAATGATGGGGTATGAGAATTTAATGGGGGGAATGGTTGAAGTGTATATATATGCAGGAGGAGGGAGTATTTCATCCCTCATCTCCGTCCCAGGCAACCTCCCCATTACTGTGTGAGTATTTCATCCCTCATCTCCGTCCCAGGCGACCTCCCCATTACTGTATTAGGGCTCACGGGTCACAGTCAGACGTAATCACAAATCAGGTACGTATAATAGGTAGAACATCGTATTTTCCTTGTTGATAGCCTAGGTTGGCCTGAGCCCAGATTCGACTACTATGCACCGAGTGCAACCGGGGTCAATGAATTGACTCAGTCTGACACTGGGTCGTGTTATGTGCGTGAATTTTGTAATGCATCAACATTGTTTTAGAGTAGTGATAGCCACCCCATAAAAAGGCTACGGCTAGGGTGAGTGAGGCACAGTGATTCCTCCATCGCACTAGAGTGCAATGATTGCCGCCCCATAAAAAGGCTACGGCCGGGGTGTGTGAGGCAGTGGCACTGGAGTGGAGTGATAGCCGCCCATAAAAAGGCTACGGCTGGGGTGTGTGAGGCACTGGCACTAGAATTGGTAGTGAGAGCTTCCCCATAAACGGGGCATAGAAATCACCTAAGTGCAGTGATAGCCACCCCACAAAAAGGCTACGGCCGGGGTGTGCAAGGCATTGGCACTGGAGTACGGTGATAGCCTCCCCATAAAAAGGCTACGGCTAGGGTGTGCGAGGCACTGGCACTAGAATTGGTAGTGAGAGCTTCCCCACAAACGGGGCATAGCAATCACCCGAGTGCAGTGATAACTACCCCACAAAAAGGCTACGGCCGGGGTGTGCGAGGCACTGGCACTGGAGACGGTAGTGGTTGCCTCCCCACAAAAAAGGCTACGGCCGGCGTGTGCGGATCACAGTGGATACCTCCTCTGCATTGTTGTGGAGTATTGTGGAATCACTCCACCGCATATTAAAATAAACATAAGGAAATAGTGGAATGTACTTGTTTTGTTTTATCTATTATACTACTTAGTGTTGTAATCACTAACGCGGAATTGCCTCCGTAGGTGTGCAGATATGAGATAAGGTGATTGACATCCAGAGTATGGAGCAAAATAAATATGAGGACTCCTTTTTTTATTTAATTGAGAAATATGTGTGGCTGCAGGGAAATAGTCCAAGACTGTGGGATCTTTATATATGTTTTTGTTAGAAGTGGTAAATATATTTGCTAAATTGTGAGTAACAGCTAGCCAGCTAGGCCCACAATGTTGGGAGAAATGGCGGGTCGTTATAGCCTATATGTCCATTGTTATTTCCGCTAGGTCCACTACGTACACCTTCCTACTTTAAGTGGGATGACTGGTACAATTTTTGTAGGAGTGGTACCATGATGTAATGATGGATGAGGTGGCGGCGAAGCGCCCATGGGAACTGCAGGCTCCCCTCGTGCCTCATCATCCACAACTAATATCTTCTCAGTTTGTGTTACTGTGAGAGATATTTGTTGTAGTTCTGTTTGGAATTATTCATAAATTTGTTGCATCTGCATTTTTACCTCTGCCAACCGTGCAATGGTAGCCTCCGTTTTAGCCTAACGGCTTCCAACGCTGGGTCGGCTTCCACTACGATAGCTACCGCTACGAGTGCTTACCAAGCCTGGCTCACTAGGATTTCCTAGCAACTTTGTGGCTCTCAATCGACTAGACACCATCTCGTTGTGAACATGAGTAGGGCCAGCTTTTTTGGGAGAATGAGGTGATGGAGTCCTATTCCCTGTACTTCAAGTTCTTACCATGATTACCGTTATCCACTAATCCAATCGAGAAGATACTATCACACACAATCAAATATGGAAATATCTTCTAACTGAATCAACAAAGAGTTTGCTCTCATACTAAAACTGTAACACCCCAAATCTGATAACCGTAGTAACCGAACTGGAATGTCACTAGTCCCAGTTAGGTCGGATAACCTGAGCCCAACCCTGTGGATCTACTCTCGGCCTCTCGAGATGGAAGATGTCAGTCGCTATGTATGGATGAATGTGCAAAAATAAACCTAACATGCTAGTACGTGATGATATGTCAACATTTCATAACCTTGAAAATCGATAAGATTTATAAAATAAGATGGACTAAGTTTCCCTTAAAAGTGTAATTAAGGACCACCCCATCAAATCAACATGTATACGAATATAAATAATTAATAAAACATTCACACAATAAACTCATTCAACTGTATAATTTATTTTTGTATTTAGTCTCAAGTCAACTGTTGTTTTACCTTCCTCTTAGCTAACTAGGCTTGACTTACTTGTTATACTTATTCAATGTCTAAACATAATTATTAACATGTCAATCTTTCAACAACAACATACATCATATCACACCACATCATCATGTATTGCATATCATTACATTATCCACAAAATATTAAACAGGCCATCATGCTCCTCCTTCGTCTAGGCTAGCTCATTCTATGCATGATTATCACATACATATTATATAAGCACGTCAGTAACGAGTGTCATTGGTTAAAAAAAATATAACTAATATCAAATGGGCTATGTGAGCAAACTCTCATATGAAAAAAAATAGTCATATACTTCTCATGAACTCTCTCAATGGCACCTATTCAGAAGCCACTAGGCTGCAGACCCAATAGCATCCAGAACTAATAGCTCAGGTGTTGCTGATGCGTCTCTCGACATTTTCTCATTTCATTTTCAGATCACTCGGGATTACTAGTATATCCTAAGGCCCCTCTTTAGCTCAATAATTCTCTTAGCCTTGAGTACGAATACTGAGTACGCTTAGACCGTTGCCTTTAGTACCCTTTGAACCACAAGTCGGGACATGTGCTTAACTATACAGTACCTAACCTCTAAATTTCTTCGGGTGTGAGGAACTCAAAACAAGAGTTGTCAGGATCCCTCGGGATTAGAACAGCTCACTCACTAATCCATAGCCTGCTTAGACTGGCACATGCACCTACTTATGGTACGTACGAGTCGATTTTTCCATCTCTCGTCTTACTAAAAACTCAAAAAAACTATGTATAGGTTTAGAAAGGGATTTATATAATGGCCCAAAGGCAACTTGTAATGACCCCGCCCGTTCCAAGCTACAAGCCAAGTGTTACTATATAAACTAAGAGTCTCATAAATTAATTTTTATTAATTTTTGAGATATTGAAAATAAACCCCACAACATAAAATTTAATTTAACAAATGCTCGGAATTATCTATGCCCCATGAACCGAACCAAAATCTCACTACCATACAAACAATCTAGAAGTATAATAACAAATAAGAAATTCAAAAGTCAAATAACAAAGTCGTCTAGCTGTCCCAACTCTACCCATTCTTCCTTAGTCACACCCACGAGGCAAGTCACGTGAGGGATAAAAATAGTAAGTCATATAATTGTACGAAACAAAGTATTATATTCTACAATATTTGAATTTGAATATTTTAATAATTATGAGTCGATGTCAAGCTCTAATTATGCTGAGAGGGTGACCGCCCATCTAGCTACAATCCCATGTATGCGCACACACGCTACGTGGCCTTCGGCTTGTAGTTACTAATGTTTGCCATCGATTCACCCTCTCGATGTCACAAGTGCATAATGAGTCATCTTTCTCTACTGTGCCCTGTCACCCTTTTTGGCATGGGCGTAAATATTTAATCTTTAAAAAAGGGTGCTGCCCATTGTCGGATTGAGTTAATTGTTCAACCCTGGTTATACTCGGCACATGGTGGTCGAATGTGGGCTCAAGCCGACTAAGACTCCCAAATTGAAATATATAATTTTAAGGGTGGGTGCTACCTCATGTCTGATTGAGCCAGTTCTTTGACCCTAGTTGCGCTCTGTACATAGTGGTCGAATTTGAGGTTAGGCCAATCAAGGCTCCCAAATAAAAAAATAACATTTTAAGTAATTATACAGACCTGGAATTATGATAAAGCACCCGTAATTATGACACACAATGTTAATATGGATGAAACTTCTCTAAAGTCTTCCCTTTGTGAGCCAAATGTGCTCACAAACTATAGAGATGTTGTTTTGTTTAACATCAATAGACTTCTCCTTTATATAGAAGAATAACTGTAGAATTTAAGAATCCAATATATTAAATTTTATAGAAAAAACATGACATATAAATATATTAAACACAAACTATTTGTGTAATAATGAAAAGTTAAAAAAATTTGCTATTGAGTTAAAGCAAATGAGTGTCAAATTACACTAATGATTCCCAATCCCATAAATTTAATAAAGAAAACTTATTTAAAATTATCTATAAATACCATTGTACCAGTACTCTAAAGGTTATAATTATTAATTTATGATATTGATTCTTAAGAATTAATTTAATTAAATATTATTTATTGTTCATTTTATGATTACAAAGCCCTAATTATTTTTTTTGTGGTTTTAATAAACTTCTGGTGGATCTTGTCTTCAAAAATATAGTTAAGGGATCTCATCCTCGAGGGTTACTAATCCAGAAAACTAATTGATTAAATAACCTGGGTTAAGTGGGATTTGATAAAACGCCACTTAACTCGTCCTTTAAGTAATAAAATAATACACAATAAAATAGAGCATAAAACATACATGAAAACATCTTGTAGAAGGTTCAAGTGTGTCCTCGCACCTCAGCGGCGAGCTCCTACTCCACACCTACACATCAAGACTAAATACTAACGCCTAGTAAATTACATGAATGATATACTCCTCATCAGTCCAATCATGACAACATCTATTTACATGGATTTAAATTCAAACTCTAAGTCACTATTATCATCATTTAACATGCATTTAAATTTATGCCAACACCTATTTACAATTGCACTATTTATATCACTATAAAATCATAAAACAATTCATTACCAAATAAAATCGGATAAAAATCTATAGCTAATCATCAGGTAATAGCAACAAGGTTGTAACTGTCTCAAGTGAGGAAAGGGGGTGGGGGTGGGAAACGTAAGGAAGAAAACAAAAAAGTGGAAGTTGGGTGAGGAGGATGGTGGCCGATAGAAGATGGTGACAATGTTGGAGGTGTGGAATAAATAGATATCAAGAAGGAAGAAAATGAGTGGTCGGTGAGAAAAATAAATAGTCGTTTGGAGGAACAAATAGTTGGTGAGAAAAATAAATAGTCGGTAGACAAATAAAAGGTCAATGAGAAAAACAAATAGTCATCTCATACTAAAAACTTGGCTCAACTTTGATTTTATAAAAATAATACTAACTCGAATAATCAGGGAAAAACCCATAAAACATAATACACACAATATTATAATGACATGCTCTAACTAATAACCCCCAAACTTCTCATAATACGTCATAATACGTTATTCGGCATAAAAATAATTCTACAATCTAAAAGAAGCTTTGAGCGTATCCTCACGCATAAGCGGCGAGCTCCTACTATATAAGACAACATCTATTGACATGTATTTAAATGCTAATTCACTATTATCATCTGTTAACATGTACTTAAATTAAAACCAAGACTTATTTACAATTACACCATTTTATCACAATAAAATCATAATACAATTCATTACCAAATAAAATCGGATAAAATCCTATACCTAACCGTTAAGCAATAGTGACAAGGTTATGACCAGCTCAAGTGCGGATCGCTGGGGAATGGGAAGGAAGAAAAGAATAAGAAAGTTGGGCGAGGAGGATGGTGGCAGCAGTTGGTGATAGTGTCAGAGGTGTAGAATAAATAGATGTTAGGGGGAAGAAAAAGAGTGATCGGTGAGAAAAACAAATAGTCGGTGAGAAAAACGAATGGTCGATGAGAAAAACAAATAGTCAATAAGAAAAATGAATAGTTGTCTCCTAATTGAAACTTGGCTCGACTTTGACTTTAGAAAATAATACTAACTCGTAATAATTCTTAAAAAATCTAGAAAAATAGAGAAAATCCCATAAAACATAATACACACAAAATTACAATGACATGCTCTAACTAAGAACCTACCAATATTGCCCATAATGCATCATAATTCATTATTCATCCTTTCTTGCTGTTTCAATGATTGCAGATCACTGTTTCTCTGTCCTTGCCCTTGGTTTTGCTAGCTTCTTTGCTATTGTAATGGGGAAGCTGGAAACATTAATCACAATGGCGGCGTAGGAATGACTGGCTATTGGTACTTTTCTATTGCCTGCCAATCTATTTAATCTTAATCCAATCACGAATTAAAGAACTGGCGATACTCTCCCTACCAGAGTATTACCAAAC
The DNA here is from genome assembly GCA_033002965.1 of Piper betle. Taxonomy (NCBI): domain Eukaryota; kingdom Viridiplantae; phylum Streptophyta; class Magnoliopsida; order Piperales; family Piperaceae; genus Piper; species Piper betle. Next base: position 70,096 of record JAURVB010010284.1, on the reverse strand, counting down.
TTTCGGATACCTATATGCCCACTGTTATTTCCTCCAGGTCCACTACCCTCTGTACACAATCTTGCTTGAAGTGGAATGACAGGTGGAATTTTTGTACAAGTGGTCCCCTGATGTAATGATTGAGGAGGTGGCAGCGAAGGGCCCATTGGAACTGCTGGCTCCCCTCGTGCCTCATCGTCCACAGCTAATTTCTTCTCTGTTCATTCTACTGTGAGAGCTATTTGTTGTAGTTCTATTCGGAATTCCTCCTGACTCTGTTGCATTTGCATTTGTACCTCTACCAACTTTGAAATGGCAGCCTCCATTTTGGTCTGACGGCTTCTAACATTGGAGCGGCTTCCACTACAATGTCTCCCGCTACGACGGCCTACTGAGCCTGGCTCACTAGGATTTGCTTGCAGCAGTGTGGCTATCGATCGGTTAGACACCGTCTCACTGTGAACATGAGTAGGGCTAGCTTGTCTAGCAGAAGGAGGTGATGGAGTCCTATTCTGGGTACTTTGAGTTCTTACCATGATTACCCCTATTCACTAATCCAATCTTGAAAATACTGCCACACTACCCATTGGTGAGAAATCTGTAAATCAAAGACAATAATGACAGAACGTATACGTGATAGCTGGACTTGGAACAATCTTTGCACACACATCACATATGAAAATATTTTCTAACTAAATTTACCAAGAGTTTGCTCAAATACCAAAACTGTATGATCCCGCTCGAAAACCGAACCAGAATGCCACTAGTCTTGGTTAGGTCGGTTAACCTGAATCCAACCTTGTAGATCTACTCTTGACGTCTCGAGATGGAACAAGTCAATTGCTCTGCATGGATGAATGTACAAAAAATAAACCTAACACGTTACTACGTAGATGACATTTGTCAACAAATTCACAACATTGAAAATTGATAAGATTCATAAAATATGACAGACTAAGTTTCCCTTAAAAGAGCAATTAAGGGTCACCCTGTCAAATCAACATGTACACGTATTTGATTGAATTTTGCTAATTTGCTCTTCCTACCACCTTAGCCATGCCTTACTGAGCCTTGTTCATAGCTTTGGCCTATGGTCCATCCCATGATGATTTTTGTATGATCCTTACGATTTCAGGGCTTATTATTCCAAATCTTAACCTGAAATGGACACCATTTGGCCCGTGGTGGAAAATCATCCAATTAATCCTGTTTCTTTAAGTTGGGGTTAAAAGTGTGTAAATTATACACTAAGTGTGCTTGCAACCCTGAGGAAGTTACTCCATGTGTTTAAGAAGGAATTACGTAACATAATTTACTTAATTAAGTCTCTTAGTGTTGAGCATGTGTAGAGGTTTAACCTCATTTTACTTGGCAATGTAAACCGATTATGATTTGGGTTTCAACTCTTTGATTGGCACATGCCTACTCGCAGTGCACGTGAGTCGACCTTCTCTTATCTTACATCTCATTGGAAAATTGGAGAAAACTATACGTACGTGGTGTATAGGTAGGGATTGTAATATAGTATGCCCGAAGGCATCATTATTTGGATATGAGTTTCCGAAAACACATTCGAAGGATCTCATCTTCGAAGGTTGTTAAAAGAAATTCACCACTCGGCACGCCTGCTTACATATTAAAACAAGTCATGATAGAGTGAAGGAGTCAAACAAAAAGCAAGTCCTAAACGGACCTGATTGAATCTCCAAGCATGTCCACATACCTAGGTGGCAAACTCATACTCCATACCTACACATTAAAACTAAAAGCTAACACCCGTAATGATGCATTCATACATCATAACTAACATACTAAATCAAAACACTCACATCAATCTACATCTTGATTTTTTAAGCTTTGTTGTAATTAATTAACAATTGATACTTAGTTTACCTCTAATCAGTTCGTTAGCATTTACCTAGTATATCATTCAAATCACGCAAAATTTATTTTATTTACAAAAGAAATAATTTACTATGTTAAATAATAAGGTTGGAGTTAATTATACCTCTCATTGGAAGCAATCGGTGACGACTAAGGTTTGTCACGTAGTTTGGGACTCAAATTTGGCACCCTGCGGCATCCAAAGTTCAATAGTGATTGGCTTGATGAATTTGGAAATTTTAGCGATTCTGGTTTTTTGGTTTCCAACAAGGTGTTGTGGCTCGATTGAACCAGGGTGGTGGTGAGTGTGACGGTGGAGGAGATGGTTGCCATCGGTGGCCTTGTGTCGGCTGGGGTCTGTCACCATGCCTGATTGGCCCATGCCCAGCCTCGGCAGTGGTGCATGCTATATAGGGGAAAGGTTCCGGGGTTGAAGGGGGAGGCAACAGCTGTACGGCCATGATCGAGCAGCATGGCCAGAGGCAAAACTACGTTGAGAATGTGGAGCGTTTCAGTAGCATCGGGGCATTGTGGAGGCTGGGCAGCAGCTGGGAATATAGTAAATGGCACGGGAAAGGTCTGGCAGAGTCGATCGGCCGCTGCACGGTGGCCAGAGGCAGCGACGGCGGCGAGGAAGGAGCAGCAATCAGGGTTAGGGAAGAAAGGCATTGCAGTGGTTTTGGGTGGCAATCTTGTAACGACCCAGCCCAAAGTGCAACATAATGGGCTAAGTCATTTCTTTAAAATGGGTACCCCAGAAGTTAAAGATCTATAGTCCATTCCCACTTATAAACAAGATCTTCTCCCAGTAGGTATTAGATGTGGGACTAAGTTGAGGGATCTCACAAATCTTGTAAATAAAAGTTGACTTGACTCTAAAGTCCAAAAAAATATGAAAAAATTCTCATCAAATACAATACACTCCACAACATGAAAATGACATGTTCTATAAATAATAACCTACCAAAACTACTATATAGTGCATCCTAATGCGTTATTCGATATAAAAATATTTCTACGATTAAATATAAAAAAAAGAACCTGCAAACCATCATATACTCTGATAACTCATTTCTCATCATTTTTCTAACATTATCATCATATACTCATGTATACTTGACCCACATTGCTTGTAACACAAGGCTAGCCTCGGCTTAGCAAGCAAGTCATGAAATTAACCAGAATTGAACTGACGGCTCAACCGGTTAGATCGCTAATGTCAAACTCTAACTTGAGTCTCGGGTTTTACATGCCTATTTAGGACGAGAAGCTCCACTCGTCCAAGTCTATAGGACTCTTATACTTCATCTGTCCTTAACTCTTTGAGTGATGAGATTTAATGAAGTTTTAGACGATAAGATGGTATTGACAGCCTTTTATCGGATCCCACTGATGTTAGGCCATTTTGTCGAGTTTGTCCACACTTTGATAAATCTATGAGGTTGTGATCCCTTAATAGTTTTCGAAGGCTAAACTCCAAAAACCGTATAATATAAGCCCATACCAAAGCCTACTACATGAGTATTTTACACTTTCAGAGTCATGTGAATAATGTAGGGGAATTAAGAATTGAACCAGTACTCCTTTAAACCCTAAACTAGTGCATTAAAAATGGGTACTGCATAACGGAAAGCATTTTTAAAATTTGGCGCTAACTTCACCCTATTCCAAGGCCATCTGAGTACCAAGGTCGGCGTTATGTGGAACATTTGAGGGTGTAAGTGTGGTTGTATGAGTATCTTTGTCATGCTTGTGTGCCGGCTTGCTTTATGAATAATTTTAACTTACCATCCTATGAGGCTTTTCTTGAAGTTTATGTATTTTGTATGAGTAACTGAATACCCATCACCAGCATGAATTATAAAATGATAAGTATTGTAATGACCCGCCTGAACCTGACCGGGTGTTACCTAAAATATAATTGATGTAACAATAACATTCTAGAACATGATTCATAATACAACAAATAAGTCTAGCAGTTTATAACTCATAAAAAGAAATCATGTTCTGATAGCATATGACAATATATAAAATAACCGTCCCACAATCTCGGACTGTTTCCCATAGCCACGTTTATAACACAAGAAAAATAAAAGGAAGTCCAATTTATTATCAATTCACCATACCTAGGTTGGTAAAAAAGCACCAACCAACTTCTATTCTTCAAGCCAAAGCAAGCTGCCCACCTACGGAGGCAATTCTGCTTTAGTAATAAAACCACTAAGCCGCATAATTAAATAAAACAAGTCAATATAATCCCTATTATCATTTCAAGAGACTTTTACTTGTTATAAGCCTCTGGGCACCCCCATCCAGCTACCATCCCATGCATGCACACACACGCTACGTGGCCCACAACATGTAGTTATTGATATTTACCATTGACTCATCCTCTCAGTATCACAAATGCATAATCAGCCTATTTAAGCCACTGCACCCTATCACCCTTTACGGCTTGGGGGCAGTTATTCAATCTTTCAGGGGGTGCTACCCTACCGAATTGAGTTAGCCCTAGTTGCGGTCTAGCGCATGGTGCTAAGATACTCAAGTCGACCAAGAATCCCGTATAGTAATTTTAAAGGTGCGGCCTCGTGTCTGACTGAGTCAATTCCTTTACCCCGATTGCGTTCCAGTGCATGGTGGTCGAATCTGGGCTCAGGATGACCAGTGTATCGACCTTCCATTTTTCACGATATTGTGGGACTTGCTGGCCAGGTGTTACTCAAAATTTAACAAAACCAACCCTATAACAACTAGTCCTAATCGGACCACGTGTTACTTAAAAGGTTACATGTATAATATGAAAGCAAATAAGTCTAGCTTTTCTCACTCAAAAGAACATATTTTTCAAATGACAATGCATGAAGTAATTATGCCACAATCTTGGACCGTTTCCCATAGCCACATTTATAACACAAGAAAAGTAAAAAGAGAAGTCCGCTTATTAACCGTTCACCACATGCGTTGGTAGAAGAACCAACCTTGTCGTCTCTTAGTCTTTAAGTCTAGCTGCTAACCTGCAGAGGCAATTTGGTGTTAGTGATTAACCACTAAGCCGTATAATTAAATAGAACAAGTCCATAAAGTCCCTATCATTATCTATAATATTGGCACTTGTGACCATTCCAACATGACCATTTATTAGCTGTTGGTTCAGTCCACCATGTCCATTAGTTGGCTGATGGGTAAGTCCACCATGTCCACCTATTGGGTGATGGGTCAGTCCATCATGTACATTACCGGCAGGCGAGTCCAATCCGCCATGTCCGTTATCGGTTGGTGAGTCCAATCCACCATGTCCATTAGTTGGCAGATGGGGCAGTCCACCATGTCCATCTATTGGCTGATGGGTCAGTCCACTATGTCCATAATTGGCTGGCGAGTCCAATCCACCATGTCCAATTTATTTACTGATGGTTGTCCATTACTGGCTGGCGAGTCCAATCCGCCAAGTCCGTTATAGGCTGGTGAGTCCAATCCTCCATGTCCGTAATTGGCTGGCGAGTCCAATCCGCCATGTCCAATTTATTGGCTGATGGGTTAGTCCATCATGTCCATTACCGGCTGGCGAGTCCAATCCGCCATGTCCATTATCAGCTGGTGGGTCCAATCCACCATGTCCGTAATTGGCTGGCGAGTCCAATCCACCATGTCCAATTTATTGGCTGATGGGTCAGTCCATCATGTCCATTATTTGATTATGAAGGGCGTGGCCCGTGTCAGACTGAGTCAATTCCTCAACCCCTATTGCACTCGATGCATGGTGGTCGAATCTGGGCTCAGGGCTGACCAGGTTATCCACAAGGGAAAATACAACATTTTAAATAATTATATGGACCGGGATATTTCAAACTTGCAGCTACAACCAATGATCCTAGTCTGAACGAGGATATAAAATTATACATAAGTATAATTTTATTCGAGTAGAAATGCGTGCAACAAAATGACTAATATATATATATATATATATATATATATATGTATATACACTATTAAATTTCAACAATATTAAAATTACACTATTCATGTGACATAATCATTTAAATCCTACTTTACATTAATAATTTAGATCACAATTTACACCTAACAAATAATAAAATAATTATCAACTTATACCCAAATATTTAATTACTATTATTAGTATATTTTCTTGAGTTATAATCTTTTTTAATCACTACTATTACTTACAGCAATTTAATTAATTAAGTTGTTCAATTAAATTATTTAAAATAATTTGTATTATTTTAATTCATAAATATTATTAATATAATTATTTTAAATTATTTGACACTATAAAGTTTGTAACTTTATTTATTTCCATTATGTTATTTAGGTTCGACGCGAGTGATTGCTACCCGACTATAGTTTAATAACTCATTTTCTACATTACTGACTCGTTATTACAATAATCACTTTATTTTCCTAATATTAAATTTAATATGGTAAAGGTAACATCTTTATTTATTAATCACTTATAACCATCCGATTTAATTTAATCACTTTTATTACACCGATTAATTATCGACAGTTTCTCATTACCGTATTTTCATTACTTATGTAAATGTCGACTTCGTCTAATAACTAATTTGTTTAGTAACTTTACCCTATAACCCGTTAAAATAATTATTTTTAAAGATTTATTACGGGTTCGTATTATTTTTAACTCGAGTCGGTATTGAGTCAACCAGTATTTACAGAATTGCCACCACCCTTCTTCTTCTTCTTCTTCTTCCTCGGTGCCATCCCCTGTTCCCGACAGCATCCGCCCTCCAGCCACTGCCGGCAACCGTCTCTGGCAGCCATTGTGGTGTCGCCCGGCCAACTCCAGCCGTATTCCCGCCGTGGCGACGCCCGCATCGCCCTCCTAGCGGCGCTCTCGCGGCGGTGATTCCACCTCCAGCGAGCGTCACCGCCTCAATTGGGTGGTCACCTCGTCACCGTCGACCGCCTATCTACCTTCCCGGCCATATTGAGACCCGTCGCCACCCAGGACGGCCGGATTTCTTCACCCATCGTCGTCGCCCCTGTTTTTATCTATTCACCACCCTAGGCCGGCATCCACAACCGTGAGATCAACCCTATACTGATCGACGAAGAGAGTTGGATCATCTTCAGACGTCGGAATGGTCGTCGCCACTGATTCCCGACGAGGGTTGCCCGTGCTTGCCCATCTCGCCGAACAGGGGAAACTCGTCGGCAATTTTAGTTTCTCCGGTGTAAAATTATATTTGTTTTCTTATTGATTTTAAACTTCTAATCCTCACGATTATAAAGCTTATTATCAAATTAAAATATGCATGCAAGAAAATTAAGAAAAAGGAGATAGGAAGAATACCTAAGCAAGGAAAAAGACACACCGGAAAGGAAGAGGAGAAGAGAAAGCAAATGAAGGCTAGGGTGGAGGACGTCTTTGTAACGACCCACCATTTTTCACAACATTGTGGGCCTAGCTGGCAAGGTGTTACTCAAAATTTAAGCAAATATGTCTAACATTTTTGTAAACAAAAACATATATAAAGATCCCACAGTCTTGGACCGTTCCCCAGTAGCCACACTTATTTCTCAAATAGTAAAAAAAGGAGTCCTCATATTTATTTTGCTCCATGCTCTAGTTGTCAATCACCTAATCTAGTATCTGCACATCTGCGGAGGCAATTCCGCGTTAGTGATTACAACACTAAGTAGTATAATAGATAAAATAAAACAAGTACATTCTACTATTTCCTTAAGTTTATTTTAATATGCGGTGGAGCGATTCCGCTGTACTCCAAAACAATGCGGAGGGGGTGTCCGCTGTGATCTGCACACCCTGGCCGTAGCCCTTTTGTGGGGAGGCTACCACTACCGTTTCCAGTGCCAGTGCCTCACACACCCCGGCCGTAGCCTTTTTGTGGGGTAGCTATCACTGCACTCAGGTGATTGCTGCACCCCGTTTGTGGGGAAGCTCTCACTACCAATTTTAGTGCCAGTGCCTAGCACACCCCGGCCGCAGCCTTTTATGGGGAGGCTATCGCTGAACTCCGATGCTAGTGCCTTGCACACCCCGGCCGTAGCCTTTTTATGGGGAGGCTATCACTACACTCCGATGCCAGTGCCTTGCACACCCCGGCCGTAGCCCTTTTATGGGGAGGCTATCACTGCACTCCGATGCCAGTGCCTTGCACACCCCGACCGTAGCCTTTTTATGGTGAGGCTATCACTGCACTCAGATGATTGCTATGCCCGTTTGTGGGGAAGCTCTCACTGCCAACTATAGTGCCAGTGCCTTGCACACCTCAGCCGTAGCCTTTTATGGGGAGGCTATCACTGCACTCCAGTGCGATGGAGGAATCGCTGTGCCTCACTCACCCCGGCCGTAGCCTTTTTATGGGGCGGCTATCACTACTCCAAAACAATGTCGATGCTTTACACAATTTACGCACATAATACGACCCAGTGTCGGACTAAGTCAACTCTTTGACCCCGGTTGCACTCGGTGCATGGTGGTCGAATCTGGGCTCAGGCCGACCTAGGCTACCAACAAGGAAAGTATGATGTTCTACCTATTATACGTACCTGACTTGTGATTTCATCTGACTATGAACCGTTAACCCTAATCTGAATAAGGGCATAAAATTATACATTAGTATAATTTTATTTTGCATGAACCTTCATGCAACTACATGACTAATATACTATCAATTTTAAATGATGTAATTAGTTCATGTTAGTCTTTATTTCTTATTAAATTTTCAGCAATTCTAATGATCATTAATTATTAATTATCCCCATCCAAATCCCCATTAACTAATTGATAATTCAATTATTAACATATCCCATACTTTAGTCTTTTGTATTTACCTTATATTCTAACTCAACCGCATCGAGTTCTCCTATATTGACCTGGTTGTCATCCCACTTTAACAATTCATTTAACGACCCCAAAGCTCCCAGCTTTATTGTAATCAACCATCAAAAGCTGGTATTTTCACCATGCATGGCGACCAACCATTAATGTGGCAGCTTCCATTTGCTCCTATGGCGTCACCAAATTGGCCACAACATGGCAACCCTCAACTAGTGCTTCGTGACCCCATCCTGGCCACCCAAACAGCAACCCCGACCAGACCCATGGCGACTATTCTAGTCAGCCACATAAACAGCACCCGACCAGCCCGTCTTCTTTTCCTTCCACCCAATCTCAGATCCCATCTTCTATCTACCCCACTAATCTGATTGGAAAAACAACAAAGATCCAACCTTTATCCACTGCTGTCTCATGGAACTCGGACTACACCCTACATGGGGACCTTAATTTCACCATTCATGGTGACCGACCAGCAGCCATGGCGACCATGTCCTGCCCCATCAAGGTGACGACCAGCACCACCCCATGTGACGACCAGTCTGCCCTTTCCATGGCGGATCCACGTCTGGCCAGCAACACCACCCAATCAACACCAACCTGGTCTCCCTCCACTTCCTGATTTACATCTCTCCCCGCCGGTCTGACTCGGCAGCCCAAGGCGACTCCGTCCGGCCAACAGCACCGCTGGGAACACTCCCTACTTCCAGCACGTCAACCCTACTCACAAGGATGGAGGATGGTGTTGTTGCTGCTTCTAAAACAGCAGGACGTCCTCCTGGTTTTCTTCTTCCCTTGTTGATTTCTCATTTGATTCTTATGTTTAACATGTTTATGATTTATGCAACATGTGTATGCATGCAACAAAAGAAAAAGAAAGGAAAAGGAATTACCCGAGAGAAGGAGGAAAGCTAGCATCTGTCCAAGGAGAAGAAAGATGTAGAAGACGCCCTCCCCTTCTCCTTTTACAAAGAATGAAATGACGGCTAGGGTTTGTGGAAACACCCTTTCATCGCAATTCCTTTAATCGAGTAATTGGGTAATCAATACGGTTCACTTAACCATTTCACTTAACCTCTTAAACGGGTACATGGTATGATTCACTTAAATGGTTAAATGGATAAATAATTCACTTAACCTCTTAAGTGGGTACATGGTATGATTCACTTAAATGGTTAGATGGATAAATAATGTGGTCAACTTGACCGATTCAAGTAGAATCGTCCGGTTAGAAATTACTTCTCAATTAACCAGGTAATTCATACCTAACCAGCTAACGAAATTTTTTCCCACGTTCGATCCCCCCGCGTCGAACGTTATTATTATTATTATTTATATATATATTTTTTATTTATTATTATTATTATTTTTTTCCAGGTCTTTACATATTTTATAAATGAAATGATGGCTAGGGTTTGTGGAAACACACTAACACTCGTATTTAATTCCTTCAACCGGTAACCGCGTAAAGAATAAAATATTTAATCGGGTAGACTTATCCAGGTAGAGAATATAATATAATTAATATTAATTCTCTAACGTTCGATCTTTCCCTGCCCGAGTTGAATATATTAAAAAGAAAATTTTTACACGAACTTTACAACCAGGGCAGCCAAGAAGGGAAAATACAAAATTTCAAATAATTATACGAACCTGGATAGTTTGTGAGTGAACTCGAAACCACAACCAATGATTCTAATCTTAATGAGAACATAAAATTATACATAAGTATAATTTTATTCGAGTAGAAATGCTTGCAACTAAATGTCTAATATATATATATTGTGTCTGTCCACCATGTCCATCTATTGGGTGATAAGTCAGTCCATCATGTACGTTACCGGCTAGCGAGTCCAATCCGCCATGTCCGTTATTGGCTGGTGAGTCCAATCCTCCATGTCCATTAGTTGGTTCATGGGTCAGTCCACCATGTCCATCTATTGGCTGATGGGTCAGTCCACTATGTCAGTAATTGGCTGGTGAGTCCAATCCGCCATGTCTAATTTATTTGCTGATGGGTCAATCCATCATGTCCATTACCGGCTGGCAAGTCCAATCCGCCATGTCCGTTATCGGCTGGTGGGCCTAATCCACCATGTCCGTAATTGGCTGGCAAGTCCAATCCGCCATGTCTGTTATCGGCTGGTAGGTCCAATCCACCATGTTTGTAATTGGCTAGCGAGTCTAATCCGCCATGTCCAATTTATTGGCTGATGGGTCAGTCCATCATGTGCATTACTAGCTGACGAGTCTAATCTGCCATGTCTGTTATCGACTGGTGGGTCCAATCCACCATGTCCGTAATTAGCTGGCGAGTCCAATCCACCATGTCTAATTTATTGGTTGATGAGTCAGTCGATTATGTGCTTTATTTGATTATGAAGGGTGTAGCTCGTGCTAGACTGAGTCAATTCCTTGACCCCAGTTGCACTCGATGCATGGTGGTCGAATATGGGCTCAGGCTGACTAGGTTATCCACAAAGGAAAATACAACATTTTAAATAATTATAGGACCTGGATATTTTGAACTTGTAGCTGCGACCAATGATCCTAATCTGAACGATGACATAAAATTATACATAAGTATAATTTTATTTGAGTAGAAATGCATGCAACTAAATGACTAATATATATTATCACTATTAAAATTCGAAGATATTAAATCTTAAATTATTCATTTGAGATAATCATTTAAATCCTACTGTACATTTTAAATTAATTATCTAAATTATAATTCACACTTAATAAATGATAAAATAATTACTAACTTATAAACAAATATTTAATTAATATTATTAGTTTATTATCCTTTGAGATGATAATTACTTTACCCCGATTTTGATGATTTAGATAACATTTATAATTTTTAATCGCTATCATTATTCACATTAATTTAATTAATTAAGTTATTTGATTAAATTATTTAAAATAATTGTATTATTCTAATTCAAAGATATTACTAATACAATTATTTTAAATTATTCAACTTAATAAAGTTTTGAACTTTATTTATTTTCATTATGCTATTTAGGTTCAACGCTTATGATTTTTACCTAATTATAGTTTAATAACCCATTTTCTACCTTATTAACTCATTATGAAAATAATCACTTTATTTATCTAGTATTAAATTTAATACGGTAAAGGTGAATTTTTATTTCATTAATCCCTTATAAACATCCGATTTAAAATTAATCCTTTTATAGTATGCCGATTAATTATCGATCGTTTATCATTACCGTATTTTATACTACTTATGTCCATGTTGATTTCATCCAGTAACTAATTAGTTTAGCAACTTTAACTCATAATCCATTAGAATAATTATTTTTAAAAATTTATTATGAGTTAGTATTATTTTTAACTCGAGTCGTATCGAGTCAATCCATATTTACAAAACTGTCATCTTCTTCTTCCCCAATGTCCTTCTCTTCTCCTACCTTCTTCTTTGCATCAAAAACCAGATCTGATGTCATTTTCAACCCTATACAACCTTCCCCAGTAACCCAATTGAACAACCATATAAACATCCCAACAAGGCATCAACAACGTATTAAAACAGCCAAAGATGAAGCCCAAAGTCCATGTTTTATAGCAGCTATACAAGGCGACTATCCTGCACCAAACTAGGCCTGTTCTTCTTCTCCCAGCTCAAGAAGACCACTTTCTTGCACCTTGCTACCAATTCAGAGGTTCACCAACCTCAGGCCATCATCAACCAGGAAAAATTGGCCACCTTTGGACATTGCAAGGAGTACAGTCAATCTCCTCACGTGTGCAAGTCACCGCCATGAATTCGAGCGAGGTCGCCTGTAATGTTCTATGCCGGTGGCAGGAACTGCTGTAATAGACCCTTGATGTTGTCAACAAAGAACAACCAGCGTCTACCCTCTGAAGCTTCCATTACAGCATTAATTTCAGAGGATTGCTATCACATTCATCCCCCTTGCAAGTCCGCCCAGTATAGTTGTAATTCCACCACCCATTGGAAGCCAGGGACAAGGCGACGCCACCCACTCGACCCAGCAACCAAAGAGGCTGTCAGGAGTGTGAGGGCTGCCTTGAAATCCCTTGCCTATGATCGCCCACCTTGCCAAAATTCAGACTCATTGGCCATGGCGAATTTCAGTTTCCAATTAAGTTTTAGTTGTTATTGTTGATTTCAGACTTTAATTATCATGTTTATCAAGCATATTATTAATTAAAAAGAATATGCATGCAAGAAAATTAAGAAGAGGGAGATAGCAAGGATACCCAAGCAAAGAGGAAGAAGTCGGCACCGGTAAGGAAGATGAGAAGAAAATGCGGACGAAGGCTAGCGTGAGGAGGACGTCCCTCACAAAAATAAAATGTAATGACGGCTAGGGTATGTGAAAACACCCCAACACCAGCATTTCATTTAACTAGATAAATAATTAACTGGGTAGAATTAACCGGGTAGACAATATAATACATTCGGTCCTTCCCAGACCGTGTTCGGTCCATCCCGGACCGCGTTCGGTCCTTCCCAAACCGTGTTCGGTCGTTCCTGGACTGCATTCAGTCCCTCTCGGACTGCATTCGGTCCTTCCCAGACCGCGTCAAATATATTATTATTATTATTATTTTTCACAGTCCTTACAATCTCCCTAACTTAGAAATATTTCATTCCTAAAATATTATAACAGCAATAGGACATTCATGATTAATTTTATTACTTCAGTATCGGTTCATGCTATTACAATAATAAGAATTTTATGCCACAAATAGGCTAGGGTACTTCCTTGCCATTTCTTGTTCAGTCTCCCATGTGGCTTACTTTGACCCCTGATTTTTCCACAATACTTTTACTAAAGGAATTTCCTTGTTCTTGAGTGTCTTTATTTCTCTTGCCAAAATGCAAATCGGCTTTTCCTCATAGGCTAATTTTGATTGTAACTCTAAGTCTTCAAAATTTGTAATTATATGATCTTCATCTCGTACATATTTCTTTATCATTGACACATGGAATACATTGTGTACTCCAACTAGGCTTGGTGTTAATGCTAGTCTATATGCACAATTTCCAACTCGATCAAGGATTGGAAATGGTCCTATGAATCTTGGCTTCAACTTCCCTGATGTTCTAAATCTGATCACCCCCTTCGTAGGAGATGTCTTTAGGTACACAAACTCCCCAACTTGGAACTCTAGGTCCCTCCTTTGAGTATCAGCATAACTCTTTTGTCAATCCTGACCTACCTTAGGCCTTTGCTGAATGAGTTTCACCTTTTAGTTGCTTCCCTCTATAATGACCCGCCATATTTCATGATATTGTGGGCCTTGTTGGCCAGGTGTTACTCAAAATTTAACAAAACCAACCCTATAACAAATAGTCCTAACTGGACCGGGTGTTACTTAAAAGGTTACATGAATAATGTGAAAGCAAATAAGTCTAGCATTTCAAACTCAAAAGAACTTATGTTTCAAATGACAATATATGAAATAATCATCCCACAGTCTTGGACCATTTCCCATAGCCACATTTATAACACAAGAAAAGTAAAATGAGATGTTTGCTTATTATCTGTTCACCACCTAAGTTGGTAGAAGAACCACCCTGCCCTCTCTTAGTCTTTAGTTCTAGCTGCTAACCTACGGAGGCAATTCCATGTTAGTGATTAAACACCAGGCCATATAATTAAATAAAACAAGTCCATAAACTCCCTATCATTATCTATAATATTGGCTATTGTGACCATTCCAACATGTCCATTAATTAGTTGATGGTTAAGTCCACCATGTCCATTAGTTGGCAGAAGGCTCAGTCCACCATATCCATCTATTGGCTGATGGGTCAGTCCATTATGTCCATTACCAACTTGCGTGTAACGACCCGGCCATTTTTAATAATATTGTGGGCCTTGTTGGCCAGGTGTTACCAAAATAAAACTACTAAATACCAATTAATAAGTTATAAAATAATGGTTCCCACAGTCTTAGACCATTTCCCATAGCCACATTTATAACTCAAAACAAAATAAAAAGAAGTCCCATTTATTACCGATTCTCCTAACCTGACTATCCTATCATACTTTTATTCTACCTTATTTGAGCTGAAATCAAACAATCTTGATTGGCCTACATACCCATGTCGGGATCAAGCTCGATGTAGTTCTATTGGCTGATGGGTTAGTCCACCGTGCCACTATAAAATATTGGGCCGATGGCTCAGTCCATCGTGCCCCCTTATTGGCCGATTGGTTCATTCCATTGTACCCCCTATTATGTTGGGCCGATGGGTCCATTCCACCGTACCCTATTGACCGATGGGTCCATTCCATCGTACCCCTATTTTCCGATGGGTCCATTCCACCGTACCCCTTATTAGCCGATGGGTCCATTCCACCGTACAACTTATTATGTTGAGCCGATGGGTCCATTCCACCGTACCCCCTATTGGCCGATGGGTCCATTCCACCGTATCCCCCTATTGGCCGATGGGCCCATTCCACCGTAGCACTGTATTAGGTTGAGCCGATGGGTCCATTCCACCGTACCCCCTATTGGCAGATGGGTCCATTCCACCGTACCACTTATTAGGTTGAGCCGATAGGTCCATTCCACCGTACCACTGTATTAGGTTGAGCCGATGGGTCCATTCCACCGTACCACCCTATTGGCCGATAGGTCCATTCCATTGTACCACTGTATTAGGTTGAGCCGATGGGTCCATTCCACCGTACCCCCTATTAGCCGATGGGTCCATTCCACCGTACCACTTATTAGGTTGAGCCGATGGGTCCATTCCACCGTACCCCTATTGGCCGATGGGTCCATTCCACCGTACCACTGTATTAGGTTGAGCCGATGGGTCCATTCCACCATACCCCCTATTAGCCGATGGGTCCATTCCATCATACCAATATATTAGGTTGAGCCAATGGGTCCATTTCACCGTACCCCCTATTGGCCGATTGGTCCATTCCACCGTACCACTGTATTAGGTTGAGCCGATGGGTCCATTCCACCATACCCCCTATTGGCCGATGGGTCCATTCCACCATACCACATATTAGCCGATATTTACTTATGGACTGTCCGTTCCATTCTGACAGTCAAACGTAAATTTCATATCTGCCATCTAATTTGCAACCATACAATATCTCAACACCCAAAGACCTATTGCAATTTATACCAAAAAGTTCCAGCAACTTAGCAAGGTATTTCTAATGAATTTATGCGTTGGAACCATGCTTGTAAGAGTTCTAATGTAAAAGAAATTGAGAAGAAGTATGAAATACTTACACCACAATGGAAAGGCACCGGAGAGGAGGCAAGAAGGAGTGGACTTCCTTTCCTCCCTAACCCCCTCCTACTATATATATATATGCTTCAACGAGTTCCTCAATTAAATTCTCACATCTATTCATGTATAGGTATTCCCTAGGTTCAACGAGTCCCTTTATTAAATTCTCTTATCCCATCATCCGTTCATGAATCAGTATTCTCTAGGTTGGGTTTGTTTTCCCTAATGCCAGAGTTTGGCATTACGTCTTCTCTAAGGTTAGGGTTTGGCTTTATGTTGAACCGTGACCGGTCTACTTGATAACCAACCATATCCATTCATCGAAAATAATATTTCATAATACTTAGGTTCAAGTCTTGAAATAAAAAATTTCACATATTTTCACGGTTCTTACATCGCGAGTCCAATCGTCATGTCCTTTATCGGCTGGTGAGTCCAATCTGCCATGTCCATAATTGGCTGATGGGTTAGTCCATCATGTCCATTACCGGCTAGCATGTAACGACCCACCATTTTTCACAACATTGTGGGCCTAGCTGGCTAGGAGTTACTCACAATTTAGCAAATATGTCTAACATTTCTAACAAACACATAGATAAAGATCCCATAGTCTTGGACCGTTTCCCAGTAGCCACATTTATTTCCCAATAAATAAAAAGGGAGTCCCTATATTTATTTTGCTCCATGCTCTGGTTGTCAATCACCTAATTTTGTATTTGCACACCAGCGGAGGTAATTCTGCGTTAGTGAATACAACACTAAGTAGTATAATAGATAAAACAAATCAAGTTCATTCCACTATTCCCCTATGTTCATTTTAAAATGCGGTGGAGCGATTCCGCTATACTCCAAAATAATGCGGAGGAGGTATTCGTTGTGATCCACACACCCCGGTCGGAGCCCTTTTGTGAGGAGGTTACCACTACAATCTCCAGTGCCAGTGCCTCGCACACCCCGGCCGTAACCTTTTTGTGGGGAAGCTATCACTGCACTCAGATAATTGGTACACCCCGTTTGTGGGGAAGCTCTCACTGCCAACTCTAGTGCCAGTGCCTCACACACCCTAGTTGTAGCCTTTTTTATGGGAAGGCTATCACTACACTCAGGTGATTGCTACGCCCCATTTGTGGGGAAGCTCTCACTACCAATTTTTAACGACCCAACCCAAAGTGGAACGTAATGGGCTAAGTCATTTCTTTAAAATGGGTACCCCAAAAGTTTAAGATCTCTAGTCCATTCCCACTTATAAACAAGATCTTCACCCAGTAGGTATTAGATGTGGGACTAAGTTGAGGGACCTCACAATCCACCCACCTTAGGAAATTTCGTCCCCGAAATGCCTATTCTTGGCCCGTTGCTAGCCCCAGCCTACGACTTTTCTGGCCCGTGACTGACAGCCTAGCCAACGTTTCTAATCCAGCCCACCATCTAACACAGAACCAGGTCGGCTCTGATACCATTTGTAACTACCCGGCCCAAAGTGCAACGTAATGGTCTAAGTCATTTCTTTAAAATGGGTACCCCGGAAGTTAAAGATCTCTAGTCCATTCCCACTTATAAACAGGATCTTCTCCAAGTAGGTATTAGATGGGACTAAGTGCCAGTCCCGATCTTCTCCCAGTAGGTATTAGATGAGGGATCTCACACAATTCTAGTGCCAGTGCCTCACACACCGCGGTCGTAGCCTTTTTATGGGGAGGCTATCACTGCACTCAGGTGATTGCTATGCCCCGTTTGTGGGGAAACTCTCACTACCAATTCTAGTGCCAGTGCCTCACACACCCCGACCGTAGCCTTTTTATGGGGAGGCTATCACTGCACTCAAGTGATTGCTACGCCCCGTTTGTGGGGAAGCTCTCACTACCAATTCTAGTGCCAGTTCCTCACACACCCCGGCCGTAGACTGTTTATGGGGAAGCTATCACTGCACTCCAGTGCATGTGAGATCCCTGAACTTAGTCCCACATCTAATACCTAGTGGGTGAAGATCCTGTTTATAAGTGGGAATGGACTATAGATCGTTAACTTCCGGGGTACCCATTTTAAAGAAATAACTTAGCCCATTACGTTGCACTTTGGGCTGGGTCATTACATATGGTATCAGAGCCGACCTGGTTCCGTGTTAGATGGTGGGATGGACTAGGGACGTTGACTAGGCTGCCGGTCATGGGCCAAAAAGGTCGTGGGCTGGGGCTAGCAATGGGCCAAGACTAGAAACGTTGGGTAGGCTGCCAGTCACGCGCCAGAAAGGACGTGGGCTGGGGCTAGCAATGGGCCAAGAATAGGCATTTCGGGGACGAAATTTTCTAAGGCGGGTGGATTGTGAGATCCCTCAACTTAGTCCCACATCTAATACCTACTGGGTGAAGATCCTGTTTATAAGTGGGAATGGACTATAGATCTTTAACTTCCGGGGTACCCATTTTAAAGAAATGACTTAGACCACTACGTTGCACTTTGGGCTGGGTCGTTACAGTGCGATGGAGGAATCGCTGTGCCTCGCTCACCCCAGCCGTAGCCTTTTTATGGGGCGGCTATCACTACTCTAAAACAATGTCGATGCATTACACAATTTATGCACATAATACGACCCCGTGTTCGACTGAGTTAATTCTTTGACCCCAGCTGCACTCGGTGCATGGTGGTAGAATCTGGGCTCAGGCCGACCTAGGCTACCAACAAGGAAAGTACGATGTTCTACCTATTATACGTACTTGACTTGTGATTTCGTCTGACTGTAATCCGCTAACCCTAATCTGAATGAGGGCATAAAATTATACATTAGTATAATTTTATTTGCATGAACCTACATGCAACTACATGACTAGTATAAATATCCATTTTGAAGATATAAAATATATCATGCTGGACTTCATTAATTATTTAATTTCCAGTAAGTCCAATGATAATTTATTATCAATGTATTATAATCAATTAAGTCTTTTTTTCATATTTCCAATTAAATATCCCAAATAAAACCTTCATTTTCCAGTTAATAGTTTAATTATTAACCATACTCAATACTTAATTAGTAGTATTAGTATATTCTTTAACTGATTTGTATTATCCTAAGTTAAGGATGTCATTAGTATAGTTATATGTAATTTATTTTTAACTGGACCGTATCGAGTCATCCCATATTTACAAAACTGCCATTCTTCTTCCCCGACGTCCTTCTCTTTCCCATACCTTCTTCTTCTTCGCACCCAAAACTAGCATGTCTTCTATTCCTTCCACCCAATTTCAGACCCCATCTTCTATCTACCCCACTGATCTGATTGGAAAACCCCAAAGATCCAATCTTTATCCGCTGCTATCTCATGGAACTCGGACTACACCCTACATGGGGACCTTAATTTCACCATTCATGGTGGCCGACCAGCAACCATGGCGACCATGTCCTGCCCCATCAAGGTGATGACCAGCACCACCCCAGGTGACGACCAGTCTGCACTTTCCATGGCGGATCCATGTCTGGCCAGCAACACCACCTATGGCTGCTCTCCCTTCACGTTCTAATTTGCATCCCTCCTCGACGGTCTGACTCGGCCACCCAACGCGACTCCGTCCAGCCAGCAGCACCACAAGGAGCACTCCCTACTTCCAGCACGTCAACCCAACTCACAAGGATGGAAGATGGCATTGTTGCTGCTACAAAACATCATGATGACCTCCTAGTGTTCCCCTTCTCTTCGTTGACTCCAGATTTTAATTTTATTTTTATCATGTTTATTATCTAAACATGCTTATTATCCATTTGAGGATGTGTATTTATGCAACAAAGAAAAGGAAAGGAAGAAGAATTACCCGAGTGAAGGAGGAAGCCGGCGTTTGTCTGAAGAGAAATTATGTGGATGACGCCCTCTCCTTCTCTTTATATAATGTCATGAAGGCTAGGGTTTGTGAAAACTTACTTCGCCCGTATATCACTTAATCGAGTAACCGGGTAATCGATATGATTCACTTTATTGTTTAAACGGTTTGATTCTGCTTGATCGATTAAACAATAATTAACCGGTTAAAATACTTTTCACTTAACCGGGTAATTCATAGTTAACCGGTTGACGATAAATAATTTGTATGGAAAAATTTTTTTTTTCCCAACATTCGATCCCACTGCGACAAACGTGTTTATTATTATTATTATTATTATTATCATTATCATTATTTTTTTTCCGGGTCTTTACAATCTCCCCAACTTTGAATTATTTCGTCCCCGAAATATCATAGCATTAATAGATATTCATGATTAAGTACATCTCCAGTATAAGTTCATGTTACAACAATTACACAGATTTTATGCAACAACATTCTAGGATATTTTCTGGCCATTGCCAAGATGCGAATCGGTTTTTCCTCGTAGGTTAAATCTGATTGTAGCTCTAAATTTGCAAAATTTGTGATAATGTGATTCTCATCTCGTACATATTTCTTTAGCATTGACACATGAAAGACATTGTGTACACCATCAAGGCTTGGTAGTAATGCTAATCTATATGCACAACTTCCGATTCAATCCAGAATTTGAAATGATCCTATGAATCTTGGCTTCAACTTCCCTGATGTTCTAAATCTGATCACTCCCTTTTAGGTGAGGTCTTAAGGTAAACGAACTCCCCAAGTTGGAATTCTAAGTCCTTCATTCGAGCGTCAACATAACTTTTCTGCCGATCCTGAGCTGCCTTAAGCCTTTGCTGGATGAGTTGCACTTTTTAGCTACTTCTCTCACCATCTCTGGCCCGACCATAACCACCTTTGTAGACTCCAACTAGCATGATGGAGATCGACAAGGCCTACAGTATAAAGCTTCAAACGGTGCAATTCCTATACTGGCTTGGTAAGAGTTATTATAGGTGAATTCAGACAAGGCTACGTGTTTCTCCCAATCTCCTCCCCAGTCGAGGAAGCAAGCTCTCAACAAATCTTCCAAGGTTTGATTGGTCCTCTCACTTTGACCATCAGTTTGGGGGTGATATACTGTACTTAACTTGATTTGGGTCCCCATAGCTTTTTGAAAAACTTCCCAAAAATGTGACGTGAATAGGGGATCTCTGTCAGAGACTATCTCCTTTGGAATTCCATGTAGCCTGACAATGTTATTTATGTACAGTTCTGCTAAGTATTCTGCCGTCCTTGTTGATTTTGGGGGAATAAAGTGAGCTGCCTTAGTCAAATGGTCCACAACCACCCATATAGAGTCATGTCTCTTCAAAGTCCTTGGGAGTTTAGTAATAAAATCACATGTGACACGCTCCCATTTCCAGGTAGGTATCTCTAAAGATTGTAATAATCCACTGGGTAGTTGATGTTGGGCTTTAATCAATTGGCACGTCTGACACTTGGAAACAAAATCCACCACATCCCTCTTCATCCCAATCGACCAGTAGGTTCGTCTTAAGTCCTGGTACATCTTTGTAACACCAGGGTGTATTGAGAACCTTGAACGATGAGCTTCCTCTAGGATATCTCGCTTTAATACAACATTTTTGGGTACACAGAACCTCCCTCAAATTCTGATTACAATGTTGGAATCTGCTACAATGTCAAGAGTTTTGTCCAACATTTCATTCAGCTTCTCATCTTCCATTTGTGTTAGCTTAACACGGTCCACCAATTCATTGGAGATAACCAGGTACGCCAACAGTCCTGTCACTCGTTCCAGCGGGTTAATAGATACCACCTCAGATGACATAGCCCAAAGTCTAGCTAGCTGTTGACCCTTGTCCACCTTGCCCTTCCGACTCATCGCGTCAGCTACAACGTTCACTTTTCCCGGATGGTATAAAATTTGGAAATCATAGTCCTTCAAGTATTCTATCCACCGCCCTGTCGAAGGTTAAGGTCATTCTGGGTGAAGATATACTTCAAACTTTGGTGGTCGGTAAAAACCTCGAACTGAGCTCGTACAAATAGTGTCTCCAAAGTTTCAGAGCGAACACAACTGCTGCCAGTTCCAAGTCATGGGTTGCATAATTTTGCTCGTGAATCTTCAATTGGCAAGAGGTGTAAGCCACCACCTTACCATCTGGCATAAGGACACATCCTAACACCACTAGAGATGCATCACTGAAGACCATAAATCCTTCGTTGCCATTTGGTATAGTCAAAACTGGTGCAGTAGTTAAACTCTTCTTTAAAGATTGGAAACTCTCCTCAAACTTGTTACTCCATTCTAACTTGACTCCTTTGCGTGTAAGCTTAGTCATTGGCGATGCCACCAAGGAGAAATCTTTAATGAACTTCCGATAGTAACCTTCTAGACCAAGGAAACTTTGGATATCTATGACTAACTTGTGTTGTGGCCAATTAGTAACTGCTCTCACTTTTGATGGATCCACTACAACTCCCGCCTTTGAGACAACATGTCCGAGGAATTTCACCTCCTCCAGCCAGAAGTCACACTTTGATAACTTTGGCTAACAATTGATTCTCCCTCAAAACTTGAAGAGCAATGGACAAGTGTTTCCCATGGTCCTCCTCATTATTTGAATAGACTAGAATGTCATCCACAAACACAATAATAAACTTATCCAAGTTTTCATGGAACACCATGTTCATAAGTGACATAAAGGCCGCTAGTGCATTTCTCAGACCAAAAGGCATAACCAGAAACTCATAATGTCCATATCTAGTTCGGAAAGCCATTTTCTGTATGTCATATTCCTTCACCCACATTTGATGAGAATATTTTGGCTGTTTTTAACTGATCAAGTAAATCATTAATCCTCGGTAAGGGGTACCGATTCTTGACTGTCACTTGATTGAGCTGGCGATAGTCAATACACAATCGAATTGAGCCATCCTTCTTCTTGACGAAAAGAATAGGGGCTCCCTAGGGTGAAGTACTTGGTCGGATGAAGCCTGTCTTCAACAGCTCTTCTAATTGACTCTTTAACACCTTGAGTTCCGCTGGAGCCATGCAGTATGGTGCTTTAGAAATTGGTGATACTCCAGGTGCTACGTCAATGACAAACTCCACCGCCCGCTTAGGAGGTAACCTTGGAAATTCACCTGGAAATACGTCCGAAAATTCTGCTACCACCAGAATCATGGACAACTCTTTGGGTTTGGACTCAAATTCCTCTAGAGTTGCCAAAAAGGCTTTACAACCCTCACCAAACCACTCAGTTACCTCACTAACCGACACAATACAAGAGGATGGATCCTTCCACGACCCTTGGAAAATGACCCCCATCTCACAATTACAAGGTTTTGTCAACACTTTCCACCCTTTTCAGTCGAGAAAAGCCTGGTGTGCAGACAACCTGTCCATTCCCAATAGTACATCAAAGCCTATTATCCCATAGACAATGAAATTCCATACATAGGGTTTCCCTTGTATATCCAAGGATATGTTAGTCACTCCTAACGTTGTGAGTTCCTTCTCTCGTTGCAGTACTGACCCGATAAGTCTTGGGTAATGGTTCGACTTAAGGTCACCTAGAAAATACCTATTCATGAATGGATGACGGGGTGTGAGAATTTAATGAAGGGGTCGTTGAACCTAGGAAGTACCAATGGACGATGGGGTATGAGAATTTAATGGAGGGAATGGTTGAAGTGTATATATATGCAGGAGGAGGGAGTATTTCATCCCTCATCTCCCATTACTGTGTCAGTATTTCATCCCTCCTCTTATTTGTTTCCATTAGGATTCTTGCATGCAAAGTTTGTTGAAGATGCCCTGCCAAGTTGCTAGATCTCCAGTGTCTTATGCATGGGGTTCTTGTCGATTGCTTAGTTGTTTTGTAAATGGACATGTTAATAATTAAATTATCAATTAGATAATGGGGATTTGGATGGGGATAATTAATAATTAATTATCATTGGAATTGCTGAAAATTTAATAAGGAATGAAGACTAACAAACTAATTACATCATTTAAAATTGATAGTATATTAGTCATGTAAGTTGCATGTAGGTTCATGCAAAATAAAATTATACTAATGTATAATTTTATGCCCTCATTCAGATTAGGGTTCACGGGTCACAGTCAGACGAAGTCACAAGTCAGGTACGTATAATAGGTAGAACATCGTATTTTCCTTATTGATAGCCATGGTCGGTGTGAGCCCAGATTCGACCACCATGCACTGAGTGCAACCGGAGCCAAAGAATTGACTTAGTCCAACACGGGGTCGTATTATGTGCGTAAATTGTGTAATGCATCGACATTGTTTTAGAGTAGTGCTAGCCGCCCCATAAAAAGGCTACGGCCGGGGTGAGCGAGGCGCAGCTGATTCGTCCATCGCACTGAAGTGCAGTGATAGCCTCCCCATAAAAAGGCTACGACTGGGGTGTGTGAGGCACTGGCACTAGAGTTGGCAGTGAGAGCTTCCCCACAAATGGGGCGTAGCATTCACCTGAGTGCAGTGATAGCCTCCCCATAAAAAGGCTACGGCCGGGGTGTGTGAGGCACTGGCACTAGAGTTGGCAATGAGAGCTTCCCCACAAACGAGGCGTAGCATTCACCAGAGTGCAGTGATAGCTTCCCCGTAAAAAGGCTACGGGTGGGGTGTGTGAGGCACTAGCATTAGAATTGGTAGTGAGAGCTTCCCCACAAATGGGGCGTAGCATTCACCCGAGTGCAGCGATAGCTTCCCCACAAAAAGGCTATGGCCGGGGTGTGCGAGGCACTAGCATTGGAGACGGCAGTGGTAGCCTCCCCACAAAAGGGCTATGGCCGGGGTGTGCGGATCACAGCGGATACCTCCTCCGCATTGTTTTGGAGTATAGCGGAATCGCTCCACCACATATTAAAATAAACATAAGGAAATAGTGGAATGTACTTGATTTGTTTTATCTATTATACTACTAAGTGTTGAAATCACTAACACAGAATTGCTTCCGCAGGTGTGCAGATACAAAATTAGGTGATTAACAACCAGGGCATGGAGCAAAATACATATGAGGACTCCTTTTTATTTATTTGAGAAATAAGTGTGGCTACTGGGAAACGGTCTAAGACTGTGGGATCTTTATATATGTTTTTGTTAAAAAAAATTTAGACATATTTGCTTAATTGTGAGTAACACCTGGCCAGCTAGGCACACAATGTTGTGACAAATGGCCGGGTCGTTACAGGGCTAGTTGCTAGACTCTCCGACGTCCTTCTCTTTCCCATACCTTCTTCTTCTTCGCACCCAAAACCAGCATGTCTTCTTTTCCTTCCACCCAATTTCAGACCCCATCTTCTATCTACCCCACTGATCCGATTGGAAAACCCCAAAGATCCAATCTTTATCCGCTGCTATCTCATGGAACTTGAACTACACCCTACATGGGGACCTTAATTTCACCATTCATAGTGGCCGACCAGCAGCCATGGCGACCATGTCCTGCCCCATCAAGTGACGACCAGGACCACCCCAGGTGACGACCAGTCTGCACTTTCCATGGCGGATCCACGTCTGGCCAGCATCACCACCCATGGCAACACCGACCTGGTCTCCATTCACATTCCTGATTTGCATCCCTCCTCGACGGTCTGACTCGGCCACCCAAGGTGACTCTGTCTGGCTAGCAACACCGCCGGGAGCACTCCCTACTTCCAACACGTCAACCCAACTCACAAGGATGGAAGATGGCATTGTTGCTGCTGCAAAACATCAGGATGACCTCCTAGTGTTCCCCTTCTCTTCGTTGATTTTAGATTTTAATTTTATGTTTATCATGCTTATTACCTAAACATGCTTATTATCTATTTGAGCATGTGTATTTATGCAACTAAGAAGAGGAAAGGAAGAGGAATTACCCGAGTGAAGGAGGACGTTGGCGTCTGTTTGAAGAGAAATTATGTGGATGACGCCCTCTCCTTCACTTTATATAATGTCATGCAGGCTAGTGTTTGTGAAAACTTACTTCGCCCGTATTTCACTTAATCGAGTAACCGGGTAATCGATATGATTCACTTTATTGTTTAAACGGTTTGATTCTGTTTGACCGATTAAACAATAATTAACCAGTTAAAATACTTTTCACTTAACCGGGTAATTCACAGTTAATCGGTTGACGGTAAATAATTTGTATGGAAAATTTTTTTTTCCAAAATTCAATCCCCTCGCGATGAACGTATTTATTATTATTATTATTATTATCATTTTTTTTCCCGGGTCTTTACATGGCGAGTCTAATCCACCATGTCCATTATCGGATGGTGAGTCCAATCCACCATGTCCGTAATTGGCTGATGGGTCAGTCCATCATGTTCAATACCGGCTAAAGAGTCCAATTTGCCATGTCCGTTAATTGGCTGGTGAGTCCACTCCACCATGTTCGTAATTGACTGGAGAGTCTAATCCGCCATGTACAATTTATTGGTTTATGGGTCAGTCCATCATGTCCATTACCAGTTACGAGTCCAATCTGCCATGTCTGTTATCGGCTGGTGAGTCCAATCCTCCATGTCTGTAATTGGCTGGCGTGTCCATTCCACAATGTCTAATTTATTAGCTGATGGGTCAGTCCATCATGTCCATTACCAGCTGGTGAGTCCAATCCGCCATGTCCGTTATCGGCTGGTGAGCCTAATCCACCATGTCCGTAATTGGCTGATGGGTCAGTCCATCCTATCCATTACCGGCTGGCGAGTCCAATCTGCCATGTCCGTTATCGGCTGGTGAGTCTATTCCACCATGTCTGTAATTTGCTGGCGATTCCAATCCGCCATGTCCTATTCATTGGTTGATGGGTCAGTCCATCATGTCCATTACCGGCTGGCGAGTCCAATCCGCCATGTCCATTATCAGCTGGTGAGTCCAATCCACCATGTCCATAATTGGCTGATGGGTCAGTCCATCATGTCCATTACCGGCTAGTGAGTCCAATCTATCATGTCCGTTATCGGCTGTTGAGTCCAATCCACCATATCCGTAATTGGCTAGTGAGTCCAATCATCCATGTCTAATTTATAGTATTTTGGGCTGTTAGGTCCTTTCTAACATGGCCATTATTGGATTATGAAGGGCGTAGCCCGTGTCAGACTGAGTCAATTCCTTGACCCCGGTTGCACTCGGTGCATGGTATGGTCGAATCTGGGCTCAGGCTGACCAGGTTGTCCACAAGAAAATATACAACATTTTAAATAATTATACAAACATGAAAATTTGGTGAAGAACTTGCAACTATAACAAATAATCCTAAAGTTTTCTCCTTTATGTGTCAAATGTGCTAACAACCTATATAGAGGATGTTTCATTTAACAACAGAACTTTCCTTTATATAGAAGAATATGTGTGGAATTTTTGAAGTTATTACATTAAATTTTATAAGTATGTGTGAAATTTAAGAAGTCACTATATTAAATTTTATAGAAAAGAACGTAATTACTCATAACTATATTTGTGTGATAATGAAAGGTCAAAAACTATGAATAGGTTATAATTGATAAAATATTAATTTCTAGGAATTAATTTAATTAAATAATTGAACCATTTTAAACTTTACATAACCCTAAATAAAATAACCTAATTATGTGTTTCTCCCAGTCACCCTCCTCAGTTAAGAATGCGAGCTCTTAACAAATCTTCCAAAGTTTGAATAGTCCTCTCACTCTAACCATTAGTTTGGGCATGATATGTTGTACTCAACTTGATTTGGGTCCTCTGGCTTTTTGAAAAGCTACCCAAAAATGTGAGGTGAATAGGGGATCTCAGTCAGAGATTATCTGCTTTGGAATCTCATGCAACGTGACAAATTATTAACATACAATCCTGCCAGGTATTACACAGTTCTCAATGATTTCGTGGGTGTAATGACCTGCCCGTTTCGAGCCACGAGCTAAGTGTTACTACATGAAACAAAGTGTCTCATAAATTAATTTCCTATTGATTTTCATGATTTTAAATAAATCCATAACGATAAACTTAATATACAAATGTTCGAAATAATCTAAGTCCCATGAATGGAACCAAAATCTCACTATCATGCAAATAATCTCGAGAAAAGAATAGTCCATAAATAAAATAACTTAATTATTTTTTTTCGAGGTTTTACAATCTCCCCAACTTAAGAATTTTTGTCCTCGAAAATATAATAAGGAGAAAAATTAGGGTTTTGCAATCTCCTAAGTTTGGGAATATTCGTCCTCGAAAATATAATAGGATTATGAGTAGTTTTTCTTTTTTAATTTAAGCATTGCCACTCATATGCATAGCTAAAGTAGGCCACACTGTCCCATGACATTGTTATCCACATTGCACAGGTATCCCATACCACCCATACTACCTAGACAATACCTTTGATTATAAAGGTGTCCCATATACGCTCATTGGTTTAGGTGTCACGTGCACCTAGCATGACACCCATGTGGAACACCTATAATGACTTACCATCTAAAACAATGAAAAGTATTTTTATAAAAGAATGATCAATTCTTATATAAAAGAAAATTTACCCTTGGGACAATGTAATCTTATACTTTCAACAAGGTAATGATTAATTTGCATGGTTCCGTAGGAAACACAGCTCCGATACTACCTGTAACAACCCAGCCCAAATTGTAACGCAATGGGCCTAAGTCATTTCTTTGAAATGGTTAACCCAAGTTAAAGATCTATAATCCATTGCCACTTATAAACAGCATCTTCTCCCAGAAGGTATTAGCTGTAGGATTAATTTGAGGGATCTCACAGTGGGGATGAAGTGGGCTACCTTAGTTAGTCAGTCCACAACCATCTATATGGAGTCATGCTTCTTCTGACTCCTTGGGAGCTTTGCAATAAAATCGCATGTGACACACTTCCATTTCTAAGGTTGTATTTCTAAAGGTTGCAATAGTCCTCTAGGTAGTTGATGTTGGGCTTTGATCTGTTGGCAAGTCTGAGACCTAGAGACAAAATCCACAACATCCCTCTTCATCCCAGTCCACCAGACATTTTAGTAACTCCAAGGTGTATCGAGAACTTTAAGTGATGAGCCTCTTCCAAGATATTCCGCCTCAGTGCATCATCCTTCGGTACATACAACATTCCTCTAGATTTGATCACACTATTGGAATCAGCTACAATGTCAGAAATCTTGTCCAACATTTCATTCAGCTCCTCATCACCCATTTATGCTAATATAACACGAACAACTAAATTATTGGAAATTACCAAATTTATCAGTAATACTGTTAGTTTCTCCACAGGGTTGATAGCCACTACTTCTGCTGACATAGCCCAAAGTCTAGCTAGTTGTTGACTTTTGTCCACCTTGCCCTTCCAACTTAATGCATCGGCTACCACATTCGCTTTCCCTAGATGGTATAAGATTTGAAAGTCGCAGTCCTTCAAATACTCTATCCACCGCCTCTGTCAAAGGTTAAGGTCATTCTGGGTAAAGATATACTTCAAACTCTCGTGGTCAGTGAAAACTTCGAACTGGGCTATATACAAAGATTGTCTTCAAATCTTCCGGGCAAACACTAGTGCTACCAGTTCCAAGTTATGGGTTGCATAATTTTGCTCATGAATCTTCAATTGACAAGAGGCACAGGCCACCACCTTACCTTCTTGGATAAGCACGAATCCTAAACCCAACCGAGACGCATCACTAAAGACTAAGAATCCTTCATTGCCATTTGGCAGGGTCAAGACTCGTGCAGTTGTTAAACTCTTGTTTAGAAACTGGAAACTCTCCTCACACTTACTATTCCATTCAAACTTGACCCCCTTCCTTGTGAGTTTGGTCATCGGCGATGGTACTAAGGAGAAGTCTTTAATCAATTTCCTTTAGTAACCCACTAAACCAAGAAAGCTTCTGATGTCAGTGACTGCTTTCACTTTTGATAGATCCACTGCAACTCCGGCCTTTGAGATAATATGAGCAAGGAAGTTTACCTCCTTCAACCAGAAGTCACACTTTGAGAACTTGGCAAACAGTTGATTTTTCTTAGAACTTTTAGAGTAATGGACAGGTGTTTCACATGCTCTTCTTCATTATTCGAATAGACCAGAATGTCATCCACAAACATGATAATAAACTTGTCTAAGTATTCATGAAATATTGCGTTCATAGTGACATAAAGGCCACTAGTGCATTTGTTAGACCAAAGGGCATGACCAGAAACTCATAATGTCCATACTGAGTTCGAAAAGCAGTTTTCAGTATATCTGACTCCTTTACTTACAACTAGTGATAACCAGACCACAAGTCTATCTTTGAAAATACTATGGTTGTTTTTAGCTAATCAAACAAGTCATCAATCCTCGGTAAGGGGTACCGATTCTTGACTGTTACTTGATTGAGTTGTAGATAGTCAATACACAGCCGAAGTGATCTAACTTTCTTCTTCACAAAAAGAACATGGGCTCCCCAGGGTGAAGTACTTGGTTGGATGAAACCTACCTGCAACAACTTTTCTAGTTGACTCTTTAACTCCTTGAGTTCTGCTGGTGCCATGTGATATGGTGCTTTAGAAATTGGTGTTATTCCAGGTGTTAGGTCAATGGTGAACTCCACTGTCCGCTTAGGATGTCGATTTCGTCCAATAATTAATTAGTTTAGCAACTTTAACCCATAACCCAATAGAATAATTATTTTAAAAGATTTATTATGAGTTAGTATTATTTTTAATGTGAGCCGTATAGAGGCAACCCATATTTACAAAACTGTCATCTTCTTCTTCCCCAATGTCATTCTCTTCTCCTACCTTCTTCTTTGCATAAAAAACCAGATCTGATGTCTTCTTCTTCAACCCTATGCAACCTTCCCCAGCAACCCAATCGAACAACCATATAAACATCTCAACAAGGCATCAACAACGAATTAAAATAGCCATGGATGAAGCCCAAAGTTCATGTTTTATAGCAGCGATAAAAGGCAATCGTCCTGTTTCTTCTCCCAGCCTCAAGACGACCACTTTCTTGCACCTTGCTACCAATTCAAATGTTCAGCAGCCTCAGGCCGTCATCAACCAGGAAGAATTGTCCACCTTTGGACGTTGCAGGGAGTACAGTTGTTCTCCCCATAGCTACACGTCACCGCCATGAATTCCAGTGAGAAGGCGCCTGTAATGGCCTGTTCCGACAGAAGGAACTGCTGTAACTAGTGTCTACCCTCTGAAGCTTCCATCACAGCATTAATTTCAGAGGATCGCCATCACCTTCATCCCCCTTGCAATTCTGCCCAATAACAGCTGTATTTCCACCACCCATCGGAAGCCAGGGACAAGGCGATGCCATCCACTCAACCCAGCAACGAGAGAGGCCGTCGAGAGTGTGAGGGCTGCCTTGAAAGCCCTTGCCTACTATCGTCACCCATGCCAAAATTCAGATTTGTCAGCCATGGCGAATTTCAGTTTCCAATTTAGTTTTAGTTGTTTCTTGTTGATTTTGGACTTTAATTCTCATGTTTATCCAACTTATTATCACTTAAAAAGAATATGCATGCAACAAAATTAAGAAGAGGGAGATAGGAAGGATACCTAAGCAAAGAGAAAAAAGTTGGCATTGGTAACAAAGAGGAGAAGAAAATGGGAACGATGGCTAGGGTGAAGAGGATGTCCTTCATACAAATAAAATGAAATGACGGATAGGGTATGTGAAAACACCCTTAGACCCATATTTCATTTAACTGGGTAAATAAGAAAATGGGTAAACAATTAACCGGGTAGAATTAACCGGGTTGAGAATATAATACATTCGGTCTTTCCCAGACCAAGTCGAATATATTATTATTATTATTATTATTTTCACAGCCCTTACAATTATCAGGCCGGTAATCAAGCTCGTTTGGTTACTGACAAATTTCCTACATGCACACGGATCAAATACACATGGTGGTAGTGGAAGTCTCTGATGCATTATGTGTTTTGTATTCAAATTTGTTATGGATTGTATTATTTCATGGGCATGTACCCTAAATTTCTATAAGACCATGTCTATTTTTGGAGTTGGGTTTATGTGATGTTGGATTGCATATGTGTGTGTTGTTATTATTATTTTATCATTACTTTCTTCCAAGGTAATAATTTTGGGGCAAAGGCTAACTATCTTCTGCAGGATGTGTATAAACCTCAAAGTCCTATAATATAACATGGAGCACTTAAGATAAACTAAAAATCTTAATTGCAGGGCACATGGAATATGTTAGCACGAACGAATGTCTTTACTATTACATGCATCATCTGACAATAAGTTACTTAACTTAAATATTGGAACTAAGTAAAAGAACTGGATCATGTAACCATATTATAAAAAGCTTAACCACATAGCTGCAATGCTGGTCCTGTATTTTTGTAGCTCAAAGTGATCATTGCATTTGAAGATCAAGGGCTGCCTCTCTTATTGTTCAGAGTGCTCATATTAGGAGCTATAAAGTTAAGATCCCTCGTATGATAGTCTGATCAGCATGCAATGTACAAATATTAAAAACGTTGTGTCTTAAGCCTATTTGACAATTGAGATCCACTTCCTTAAATTTGTCTAAATCAGTAGTCCAATGAATAACTTTCCAAATGATAATATTATTATTCAGTCTGGGTTTGGGCCAAATTAGAGTGTTACAAATATAACATGTCAATTGTATTAGGATTATTAATGAATTGAATACAACTTCTATCTTTTTCTTCCTTGAGTCTAGGGTTTGATCACAAGGTCTCATCTAGTTTTCCTTCACTCCATAGTTTCTACTAGAGGATCCCTTCCTTGACCTTCAAAAGCATCTTCCATGCTCTTCTATGCCTTCCATAGCTTGTTTTAGGGTAGTCCCTTCTCTTGATTACTCCAGGCATCTCCTTTCATTTTCTAAATTATCCACTTGTGTTGAGATTAGAATCAAAGATTCAACAAGATCATGATACCAATTTATATTTTTACTTATCAAATGATCTTCAAATTTGTTGAAATTTTACGGAATTAAAGAAGACATTTCAAAGATTCAACCTGTTTAATTTCATAAAATTCTAAGGTGATTTAGTACCTTCATTAAATTCATGAATATATGGCACTAATCTAGTCCATCACAGATCAAAAAGTGTTTATTCAGAAATTTTATTCGCTGCCTAAATAATTTATGAATCCACTAAAAATTTACAGAAGTAAACTAGACACCTAGATAAGCATTCCTGTAAAATTTTATGCAAGGTTCCCACATTTGGCCCTCCAACTAAAATGCTCAAATTCGTTCTTAGGTCTGGATTCATGTATACAGCTATGTACAGACCCTAATTATGATTTTTGTTCAAGACATAAATGAGATCTAAATGACCTGAAAATTTTTAGATTATAACTACACATCCAGATATGTTATTACTTTTGAGACCTCCATATATAGGAAACCATGGGAGAATATTTTCTATTTAAAATATGCCATAACCTATTGGATTGTTTATCCTTGAATTTGATTCATGATCATGCAAAACATAATGCTAAAGGAAATTAGATCCATTTCAAACCCAAGGGCAAAAATTTCTTAGTTGGAGATGGTATGATTTTAGGAATGAAATTTCAATCATAATCTTATCTTTTACTGCCCATTTTCATAAGCTTATAATTATTATCTTTGTACAATTGCATAAACTTAGGTATTAATTTCCCGGTAACAATCATTAGTCATAGTAAATGGTTTTGTTTTCCGCTAAATTTCATAGAGTTTAATTATTCTATGGGAAAC
This sequence comes from Piper betle, assembly GCA_033002965.1. Taxonomy (NCBI): domain Eukaryota; kingdom Viridiplantae; phylum Streptophyta; class Magnoliopsida; order Piperales; family Piperaceae; genus Piper; species Piper betle. The sequence goes on along the minus strand of JAURVB010010284.1, from coordinate 36,527 downwards.
AAAACACTTGTTCTAAAATGTCAACGTAAATTTTTATAATAAGTCAAACCTATTGTAAATACCTTCGACAACTTCCGGCAAATACTTGTTAATATTTTGTGTTGTATTATTGTTTGTAGAAAATATAGCTCTTCTAGTAAAATACATAATATCATGTAACTGAGAATTAATATCTAGTTTTATCTCATTGACCATATCTTGTCAACCATCATGTCTGGTCGAAGCATAAATCATTGAGGTATTCTCGTTGACAATCATCATTTGGCACAACGTTTGCTCTAACTACTTTTTCAATAACCATTAGTTGAATTCTTCCAATTACCATATTGTAGACAAACCATGTTTTTCTCATTGTAACCTCATATTCTTTTCGAAATACGAGAAATGAAATGTTGTCATACACAAAATTTCTCAAAAGTAGAGTTCACTGTTTTTGACCTACTATCTTGATTTACTACAAGCCGTATTTGTCAAAAATCACTGCCTATTAACATTGTCATTTCTCCAAAAGGCATATTTAAGTTAATTTTCATTTTGCCCATGTTGGATGCCTCTTAGAGTCTAATCTAATGATTCTAAATATTTCTTGTCAATCATCGCAGCTTTATCCCATACAATTAGCAATGTCGTTTGTAGTGACATAATAGTTTTAGTCTCCTATTTGAAGTAGACGCATGTTGATTTGCAAAAACAATGGCATATGAAACTTGGGGTGAGTTGTTCTATCACCAAGTAGAGGTAAGGATGCAAATTCCCCAAGTTGCAAAATCCATAGCAACTTTTCTTTTATTATACACTTTCGTCAATATTTCTTGCCACAGATAAATTTTTTTCTTTGGCTCCATATTAGTTTATTAATATTAGTTTAAATTTATAAAACCTGCATATTCAAATTCATAAAGCTGACTATAACTTAACTCCATTATTAATTTATTATCAAATTGAAGATATGTAAAGTTTTCTGACAAAGTCATATCGGAAAATCAGACAAATATTTACCATTTTTTTTACAGACATCATCTATCTTGATGAATGCTATATCTTTCAAATGTCTATTCGTTAGGTCCAGTAAAGGTGATTTTAATCTTGTACTTGTTACCCTTTATAAAAAATTATCGTCTGTAATAATGTGTAGTATCTGTAATTTTATACGATCTCATATTTCATTGTAAATTGGTATTGAAGCAAAAAGATAACACAATTGATAATCAATACCCCAAAGTAAAAAAGTGGACTGATTACATATTATATAAGTGCTATATATATATCAACATTGACTATTATTATATCATCAATCCGGGCAATTGGACTGATTGTTTTCGTTGCGGTTCACTTGTGAGCCAAGCTACATGCTTTATGTTTAGTTTTATTGACCATATATATAATATGTATTAGGGTATATGTTATTTGCGCCAAGGCTTGAGCCACCATCATACTAATTATGTTTGGTCAAGCGAGTGGATGTCTCGGCTTTAACCTTTTTCTGGTAGGATGGTATATGTGGTAGGTAGACTGTAGGACTGCGTCTTTGTGAGTCTAGATTCGTTTCATGTTCATTGGGTGTGTACAAAGTTTGTTGCATTGCATTTCTGATTGATGAATTACTGTTTTGGGGATTTGGTGCTAGTGCCCTTGCACCTTGGAGTTGTATTTGTGGCAGATCCAAGCAACCTTGAGCGGGAAGGGTGCCCGTCTGCCCGCCCCTGTCAACTCGTGACTGGTGAGCAGCAAGTTCTAATTGGCCAACGTGATGGCCCTGACCTCCAATGTCCTTGCGTCCCCTCCAGCACCCTTGCACCCTACCACTGCCCTTGCGCTGGCTTACTTTAAGGTTTTACGAAAACTAATCTACTTGTCATTTCTACTCTTTTCCTCCACCTTCCACTGACCACCATTCTCCTCCTTCACCTTCCCTCACCTCTCTACTCCCCTCCAGCTCACTCCAAAGGTCCATCAAGTTTCTTGCATGTAAAACTGTGATTGCCCAAGGGTTTTCGAGTCAGTTTGGTTTTCCCTGGATCAGGTTAGTTGGGTTCGGATTTTCTTGTTATGGTTTTACTATGGTATGGTGTATGTTCTCCCGACCCTAGTCTCCTTCGGTGTCAGGTAGCCCCGTTTGGACACTACATGGTGGGCTTTTCTATTTTTAGTTTGCTCGAGTCGAACTTACTTACACATTAGGACTGAGTCCTTCACAAGTCTTCTTTGCTTGCTCTGTTTTTGGAATCACCTTTTGGACTATCCTTGCTAAGGTTGTCCTGGCCCCCTTATGGTGAGAAACCATAGTGCGCACACTCAGCTTCCAAGTAAAGTTGAGGATTAGGGTTTTGGAGCTTGTACAAAGGTGCTAGACAACTGCCCTTGCACCCAGCCCATACCATGGTGGTCGATGGCACCATCCATGTAACATTAGTTGACCAAGCCCCCGTGGTCCAACAATTCAGAGGCAAGCACCTTTGCGCTGGCAGATTTTCCCTTTACTATAAAGTCACCCCTCCCTCTCCTTTTCTCTCTTCCTTTGCCTTGATCTGACTCTGCCCTCCACTTCCTTCCTTCCTTGGCTCCTCCTTCCTCTTCATAGCCTCTTGAAGCCTTCAGAGGGTCCTAGGGTTGTAGTTCTTAGGATAAGAAGCCCTAAGAGAGCTATGCTTAGTATGTTGGAGGTAAATCTCTTCCATTGGGCATTCTGCACTTGAGTATCACTTGTGGTTGCTTAGTAGTGCGCTTGGTTCTTATTTATCTAATATTTGTTTCATAGAGTGAATTGGGTGTGGAGAATTTAGGTGGTATTTTCATTATTTTTAGTCAGCAGTGGTCGCCTGTGTCTTGGTAGATCTCCTGTAACTCTTTTTCTGCATTGTATTTTTGCATTCTATCAGTAAAATCTTGTTCATAAAAGGTAGATTTATTATATTGATGATCATGTTTCTCCTTTTTGGCCTTTGTCAGCATGTATGGGAGTCAAATTTAGAGAAAGGTGATAGGATTACTGCTTGCAGTAGTTTGCCCCCAACTTTCGCTAATTTTGTCCCCTACGTTGGTATCCTTTACGTGGAGTATTTTCATTAATATTATTTTCATTAAAAAACTAAGCTAAAATAACTTTCGTAAAGGCTTGAAAAACACCCCTAACTGTTGGTTGCATATGCTGTGTATCTGGTATGCTTGGTTATATTCTGTGTTTGTGCTCCAAGTTGAGCTTGTAAACGTTTTTTAAGAAATCTATAAAATTTTTATGAGTATTGACTAATTAATTGTCTACTATCAATATGCAGAATTTGGGTTTTACTAAAATTCATTGTGTAGTTAGTTAGTTTGGTGTTTAGGAGTGTATAGGAATGGAATGTGAAACCTAATTCCCTTGCTCCAGTTGCAAAATTTGTTAAGCCTAGTGGAAGTTGTGAAATTCTATGAAATTTCACCCACACATTAGGTTGTGTCTTAGTAGCTTCACATTAAATGTAAAACCCTGAAAAAAATAATTAGGTTATTTTATTTAGGATTTTGTAAATATGAAGAACAAACCATAAATAATAGTTACGAGTGTGATTTAACATTCATTCACATTAAGTAAGTAATAAGTTTTTGACTTTTCATTATCAAACTAATTGTTGGTATTTAACATAATTATATTTTATTACGTTTTTTCTATAAAATTTAATGTAAAACCTTCTTGAATTCTACACATATTAATAAATTTTAATGTAGTGATTTCTTGAATTTTACACATATTCTTCTATATAAAGGAAAATTCTGGTGTTAAATGAAAACATCCACTTGATAGTTTGTGAGCACATTTGGCTCGGTCCAGGTTCGTATAATTACTTAAAATGTTATATATTTCAATTTGGGAGTCTTGGTCAGCCCGAGCCCACATTCGATCACCATGGACCGAGCACAACCGGGGTCAAAGAATTGGCTCAGTCTGACACAGGGTAGCACCCTTCAAAAAATTACTATGTAGGAGTCTTGGTCGACTTGAGTTTATATTCGACCACCATGCATTGAGCGCAACCGGGTTTAATAAATTGACTCAATATTACACAGGGCAGCACCCCCTGAAAGATTAAATACCTGCTCCCATGCCGAAAGAGGTGACAGGGCGTAGTGGCGCAAGATGGCTCATTATGCACTTATGATACTGAGTGGATGAATCAATGGCAAATATCAGTAACTACAGGCCAAGGGACACATAGCGTGTGTGTGCATACATGGAATTGTAGCTTGATGGGCAGCCACCCTCCCAGCATATTAAGAGCTCAGCATAGGTTCATAATCACTAAAAGATGTAATTCAGATATTGTGGAATATATTAATTATTTTTTGTAATTATACGACTTACTATTTTTATCACTAACGTAGAGTCAGGATAGCTGGAGGACTCTATTATTAGACTATTTTTTTCTCGAGATTATTTGCATGGCAGTGGGATTTTGGTTCGGTTCATGGGGCTTAGATTGTTCTGAGCATTTGTATATTAAATTTATTGTTATGGATTTATTTAAAATCTTAAAAATTAAAAGAAAATTAATTTAGGGGACACTAGTTTTATATAGTAACACTTGGCTCGTGGCTTGGAATGGGCGGGTCATTACAGTAAAATTTCAGGGCCAATGGTTTGGTATATTATTCAGTAGAAAATTCCCAAGCTACTTAGGTCCAAACAGCTCGAGAAATTTCTTAGCCAATGCCTACAATTCCCAAACATAATGAGGGCCAATTACACTTGCTTTGGACCTGACTTCATATTGAACTAAAGCCCATGGTGTTGGCAAATACTACTCTATCACTTAGGCCAATTTTGAGTTTTGAAGGCCACAAACGAGAGTTAGAAAATTTGGTATATGGCCTAGAAACACTATTTCCAGCACTTTAATCCAACCTTAGTGGGCCTTGTTTCTTGTTTAGCATGTCTTAAAAACTATTTGGTTAAGTCGGTTTGATAAATCCATAAGTGTACTTGCAACATTGAACTCTAATTAAGGTTATCTAATGAGGTTCAACACTTCAGTAAGTATAATAATTAATTTAATTAAATTTTCTCAGTTGTGCATGTGTGGAGACGTTGCCTCATTTTGCATGTTGATGCGATCCGATAGTGATTTAGATTTTATCTTTTTGTTAGGATTTGCAGGGTGAGCTTGCCAATTTAGGATGAAGAGTTTCGGCTCTATAGGACTTTTCTACTTAGCTCTTTGAATGTCGAGTTCAACCGAGTTTTAGACATAGAATGGTATCAATGGTATCAGCCGCATTTTATCAAATCCTTCCAACACCAAGCTATTTAGCTGAGTTTTCCTCATATTAATAAAACTTCAAGGCTGAGATCCCTTGTTGATTTTCAAAAACTATGCTCCAGAAACTTATATAAGCCCACCTACACCTATTATAAGTATATGAGGGTTTCATATATGCAGGCAGGGTATTTGTAATTACCCACCCTAACCGGACTGGGTGTTACTTAAAATATAATTGATGTAATAATAACTACAAGAACATTAATCAAGAACATGAATTCTAATACGGCAATAAGTGTAGAGCTTATAAATCATAAAAATAAAACATATTTTGATAGCATGTGACAATGCGTAAAAATAAACTAACTAAAAACCCCACAGTCTCGGACCATTTCCCATAGTCATATTTATAACACAAGAGAATAAAAAGGAAGTCTAATTTATTATCAATTTACCAAACCTTGGTTGATAAAAGAAACACCAACCACACACACGCTATGTGGACCACGACCTGTAGTTGCTGATATTTGCCATTGACTCACCCTCTCAGCATCAGAAATGCATAATGAGCCGCCTTGTGCCACTACGCCCTGTCACCCCTTACGGCATGGGGACAAGTATTTAATCTTTTAGGGGGTGCTGCCTTGTGCTGAATTGAGTCGACCCCGGTTGCACTCGGTGCATGGTGATCAGTTATGAACTTGGTGCAGCCTTGTGTCAGACTGAGTTAATTTCTTGACCACGGTTGCACTCGTTGCATAGTGGTCGAATCTAGACTCAGGCCGACCAGGGCTACCAAAAGGGAAAATACAACATTTCAAATAATTATACATACTTGGATAGTTCATAAGTAAACCTGCAACTGTAACCAATGAACCTAATCTGAACAAGAACATAAAATTTTACATAAATATAATTTTATTCAAGTAGAAATGCATGCAACTAAATGACTAATATATATCATTATTAAAATTCGACAACATAGAACATGCAACATTCAACAATATTAAATATTAAATTATTGGAATAGAACTGGCGCCCCATACTGTAAAACCCACGATTCGAGTTAGGGTTTTATATTCAGAACCGGTCGGGTCGACCGTTATTTTTTTCGAGTTGAGTCAGTTTCAGGACACGTGTACCGAGCCGATGCCAGTCGCGTGTATGAGCTATGAGGGTCATGCGTACCCAAGTATATGATGATAACGTCATGAACACAGCAGAACAGAATGAGTTATCAGATATATGAGAGTATGCCAGTCATTATTTTTATTTTATATATATAGTGGATCGTAGAATTAGTATTAGGCCGTTTACCGCGTTAGGACGCGTTCGGGCAGTTTGGGTGGGTTGATAGTTCTAGAGCATATCATTATAATTTTTTTGGTGTTGTTTGATTTTACGGGATTTTTCCCGATTTTTATGAATTTTTTTAGGATTTAATACGAGTTAGTTATGATACTTGACTCGAGCCGGAGACGAGTCAAGTATTATTTACGAGTTTGCCACCCAACTAATTTTTCACCCCGACTTTTCTCCCCCACGCCCAAACCCTCGCCGCGCCGCCCCTGTTCGCGCGCCACCGCCGCCACGGCCGGCGCCGCCTGGCCGCCGATCGACGCCGCCCAGCCCGGCCACGGCGTCGCCCTGCCGCCCCGACCAGGTCCGGCCCCCATCGGACCGCCGCGACGCGAGGAAACCACGCCGCGACGCCGCGGCCGCGTTGCGGTCGCGTCGCCGATTCCGCCGCCGGCGAGCATCGCCACCACGATCAGGTGGTCGCCTCAGCACCGTCGACCACCCAGTGACGCTTCCTGACCGGAGCGGAGGCCGTTGCCGCCGTGGCCGGCCGGATCTAGCAACCACCACGGCCAGCCTCTGTTTTGCCGTTTTCCGGCGAGCCGCCGCCTCCATTGGCCACACTGAGGTCATAGATGAGTCGGGCTCGCCGAGCCGGTTCCGAGGGTACCCAACACGACCCCTTTCCGACCAGTAGACGCCGCCGGCGATTGTCGTCGGAAAACCACCGGAAGCCGCCGGAAAACCGCCAGTACCTGTCGGAAAACCACCGGAAAATTGGAATTTCTGGAATTCGCTGGAATTCACCGGATCTTCCGCGGAGCTCACCCAGTTGGACTCGATCGAACATCGGACGCCGAGGAGCGCCGAATTCGAGCTCCGAGATGCGCGACGGAACCCTAGCCGTCGCCGATTGCCGACGACGTGAGGTATAATTACCTCCGATTTGATTATTTAAAATTGATGATAATTGTTAGCATAGCATGCTAGGGTTGATTAATTATTATGATGAATGTTAAGATTATGAATGAAGTAAACAGGTGTATGATGTGATTAATGACTAATTAGGGATGAAATGATAAGTTACATGATGAGATTAAGTGTGAATGAAGGATCAGTGATGTAATGAAGTAGATCAGGTCAGAGCATGATAAGTGACCACGGCATAAGTTATAGACACGTAATAAAATTAGTATGAATAGGATGAGTTAGGATTAATTAATTTTTATGATTTTATGATTGTTATGTTGATGGATGCTTGCATTGTGATTTTGATGTTATTGAGTTTGATGCATCATTTAGTTAGCGGGCGTTAGTATTTAGTTTTGATGTGTAGGTACGGAGTAGGAGCTCGCCGCCTAGGCGCGATGACACGCTTGGAGCTTCTACCAGGTCCGTTTAGGACTCGTCTTGTTTTACGCTTTTCTATTGTATGTTTATGTTATTATTTGCAGGACGGGTTAAGTGGTGTTTTATTGGATCCCACTTAACTCGGGTCATTTAACCGAATATTTTCCGGATTAATAACCCCTCGAGGATGAGATCCCTCGAGGAGCAATAAGGTCTTCTGCACACACACATTGGGTGATGAAATATTTAATGTTTTGTTATGATGTTATTTTATACACATGCTATGAGTAAATGTTTGAGCATGATGATATGATATGAATGAAATGTTAAGACACGATAACAGAATGCAAAATATGATCAGAGTTGCGCAGTGAGTGGGTTGAGACCCAAGTTTTAAAATAAGTTACAGCATGTTAGATTTTATATTTTATATGAATGAAATTATTTGATATATGGTTAGATATATATTTGCATATGTATATTTGACAGGGTGGCCCCTAATTGCATTTTTAGGGAAACTCTATCCGTTATATTTCAAAGTTTTCATTAATTTTTATCGGGATTGTCTTGGTGTGCACTCTGATTTGTATGTCATTCACGTAGTACCATGTTAGGGTTTGTGTATTCATCCATACTTTGAGAGTTGTATCTTCATCTTAAGACGCCGAGATTGGATCCGTATGAGTTAGGTTCGGGTTAGCCGACCTAACCGGGGCCGGTAACATGCCGGTTCGGTTCACGAGTGTGGACCGGATTTGGGGTGTTACACATACGGTGCAGTTGATGGCTGAATTTTTCCCCGAATCCAGCAGCTCCCCCAGCTGGATTCTGAGTTCTGTGAGTTCTTTAGGCGACATCCTATACAAGTGACATAATCATTTAAGTCCTACTCTACAATTTGAAATTAATTATCTAAATCATAATTTATACTTCACTAATGATAAATTATTTATTAAGTATTTAATTACTATTATTCATATATTTTCCTTTGAGATGATAATTAGTTAACCACGATCTTGACAATTTAGTTTACGATTTTAATCTTTAATCATTATCATTAATAATAGCAATTTAATTAATTTATTTATTCAATTAAATTATTGAAAATGATTTATATTATCGTAATTCAAAGATATTACTAATTATTTTAAAATATTCAACTCAATAAAGGTTCAAACTTTAGTTATTTTCATTATGCTATTTAGGCTTTTTCTACACGATTATAGTCTAATAACCCATTTTTTACCTTATTAACTTGTTACAAAAACAATCACTTTATTTACCTAGTATTAAATTTAATATGGTAAAGGTGAAATCTTTATTTTGTTAATCACTTATAACCATCCGATTCAAAATTAATCGCTTGTAGTATGCCGATTAATTATCGACCGTTTATCATTATCGTATTTTTATTCCTTTTGGCGATTTCGTACAATAATTAATTATTTTAGGAACTTTAACCCATAACAATTAAAATCATAATTGTTTAACGATTTATTAAAAGTTAATATTATTTTTAATTAGAGTCGGTGTCGAGTCAAGCATATATTACAGATCTGCCATCTTCTTTTTCCCCACACTCTTCCCTTCTCCAAACCTCATCTTTGCACCAAAAACCAGACCACGACGTTCACCAATTACTTCCCCAACAATTCAATTGATCAACTATATTGAGCATCCCAACACAGTGTCAGCGACAAGATAAAATCAGCAAGCGAGGAAGCCTCAAGTGCGTGCTTTACAACAGCTATCTAACGTGACACCTCCTTGCCCCAAGGTGCATGACGCCTGGCCAGCAGCACTGTCGGGAATGCAAGGCGACACCATCCAACCAGCAGCACCATTGGGAACACTTCCCTTCTCCCCGCACGACAACCCACAACATCAAGGCAAGCGCTGTCTTGACAAGCACCGAAGGAATTCCCCACAGCATTGCCCACCATCCAAACCCCATGCATAGAAATCATAAGACGCTATGGACTACAACTATATTATCCTAACCAACTGATTACATAGTATAGGACGTTGATGCAGCAACAGCAAAACAAAACGACCATGAATTGATGAAACAGTAGTAATTTGCCATGGCGGTCATGAATTGATAAAGCAGCAGAATTTTGCATGACGATGCCAAGAGTTGGCTCTGATACCACTGTTGTAACACCCCATTTCGGCTGACCCATGAACCAACCCGGAAATGTCACCGGCAACTGAACCATTTACTAATCTATTCGCGGTTAAGCCGACCCGGATCTACCCTCGGCGTCTTAAGATGGACATGCAAACATGAAATGCATGGATGGGAACAATTGGGTTCTAACGGAGTCCTACATGCATGCCATGACGTGCAAGCAAAGACAAAACAAAACAATAAATGAGAAGCCAAGAAAAACGGATAGAGTTTCGCCTAAAAGTGCAATAGGGGCCAACCTGTCTTCAACAAGGGTATATAAATATTTTATAAAATACGATAACACATAACAATCTACCATGACATTCAATCATTATCTCATTTGCTTCACCTGACCTGAGTCTGAACTCCAAGGCTCCCTACTCATTCACATTGATCTGTTCGTTTCATAACAAGCAATTCATTTAAGCAAACACATCAAAATTATCATTCATGTAGCGATAAAACACCGTCATTATAGATTACACGTGGCAGGTACATGTGTGCGCGGTTCCATGCTACTCCTCTGCAGTCCCGACAGCTTTCATCGCTCGCATTCCTCACCTACATATATATAGAAAAATCATCAGTAATGAGTGTTACCAGCCCGAAAAACAACTAATATCAATCTGGCACAGGAGAGCAAACTCTCCTGTTGAATGAGAACCATATACTTCCTCAAGAACTCTCATTCTCATACGTTGGCCATTTCTCTATCGCTTCTCTCATCAAATCTCATTCCTTTTCGCCCTCTACACCTTCCATATTACTCCTGGCCTTGAGCACGAAGGCCAAGCACTCTCAGGCAGTCGCCTTTAGTACCCTTTGAACCACAAGTCTAGACATGTGCTGCATTGCAGTACCCGTAAACCTCCACACTTCTCTGGGTTTGAGGAACTCAAAGGTGGAGTTGTCCAGAACCTTCGGGAATGAAGTGGGTTCTCCCCAGCTCCAGAACCCGCTCTTCCTAGCACACGCCTTATCTAAAGGCGTGGCCGTTAGTAACCCTCATTCCATCTCTCACCGAAAACACGAAAACTATATATATATAAGCCTGGGTTGGGATTTATACAATAGGCCCGAAGGCATCGTGAGCTGGATCTGAAGTTAGAAAACAAACTCGAGGGATCTCATCCTTGAGGGTTATTAATCCGAAAAAGAACCGTTGGCTAAATGGCCCGAGTTAAGTGGGATCTGATAAAGTGCCACTTAACTCGTCCTGCACATGATAAATCAAATACACAATAGAATAGCGTAAATCAGAGAACGAGTCCTAAATGGACCTAGTATAAGCTCTAAACGGGTCCACGCGCCTAGGCGGCGAGCTCCTACACCGTACCTACACAATCAAGCTAAAAGCTAACGCCCGCATGATAAATCACACATCCTGTTGCATGCACACACAATCAGTACAATCACGCATCAATCATCACGCATTCATCCTAAGTCAATTCTAGTGAGTTTTCAATCTACGTCTATTGAAATCAGGGTAATTAATTAGTTCACCAAATTAATTCCGTACTTTTCCATTTGAACACTCATCAATCAACACACATCAACCTATATCAATTTAGCAAGTCTACTTAGGCTAGTTTGCATTAGATCATGATCATTACCTAGTTACCCTAATTAGTTTCTTAGCCTCCATTTTTAACACCACTCAATCAAACAAATTTCATATTTTATCCTTAATCAAATCTACATTTATATATATTATTATAACACACAATTCACCAATCCTACCATGCAATTCTAATAATCAATACTTTCAAAATAATTAAGTTAAAATAAATTATACCTTGCGTTATCGAAAATCGGCGACGGCTGTTTTCTGTTTCGTGGCTCGAAACTCGAATTCGGCACCTAGCGGCGTCTCGAAGTCCGATCAGATTGGACCGGGTGCGTTCGGAGGATGATCCTGCGAATTTCCCACAAATCCAATTTTTCGGCAGTTCCTGCGGTTTTCCGGAGAGTGTCGTCAGTTTTCTGGCGAACTCCGGCGGTTTTCTAGCGATGGTTTCCGGACGTGGCAATTAGGGGGACTATGGACACCAGCTCGACGAGCTTGGTCAAATGGTAGTGTCAAACAGGGTAGTCGGGGCGGCGATGGCTGTCAGCGACGGCGTCGAAAACGGGCAACGGCCGGCCTCGACGGCGATCGGGATGATGGGGGAAACGTCAGCGATGGCGAGGGGGTGGTCGTTGGGATCACAGTCGTAGCGGCACAGCCTGGACGGCGGTGAATCGATGAGGGAGGATGTTGCGGCTTGTGGGGCCATTCCGGCATCGTGGCAGCGAGACGATGGCCAGGGTGGGTCGTGGCGGCACGGCGAAGCGGGGCGGCGTTGATCGGCTGCAGCGCCGCGTCGACAGCATTGGCGGCGGCGACGAGCACAAGACTGCAAGGGTTTTGGGAGGGTAGGTGTCGGGAGGGAGAAAAATACCCTCAATGGCAAACTTGTAAATAAGTATTGACTCGATTCCTACTCGAGTTAAAATAATAACTAACTAGTTCGCAATAAATTCTAAAAAAATCTAGAAAAATATGGCAAAAATCCCGTAAAATTAGACGAACACAAAAACATCTAAATGATATGTTCTATAACTAATAACCCACCCAAACTCCCTATATCGCGTCCTAATTCGCCATTTAGCCCTAAACATATTCTACGATCAAATAAAATAACAATTAATACTGCATACCTCCATATACTTGATAACCCATTTTTCATCATCTTTTCGACGTTATCATCGTATACTTGAGCATGCATGACCCTCATTGCTCATAACTCACAGCTGGCCTGAACTCAGCTTGCGGTCCATGAAGCTGACTCGACTCGAACCGACTGGTTCGCTCCCGTAAAAGTCTGACTCGAGTCACCTGTTTTATAGTGTATTTACTTGAAATGTTATATATTTTGATTTCGGAGTCTTGGTCAACCTGAGTCTACATTTGATCACCATGCACCGAGCACAAACAGGGTCAAAGAATTGACTCAGTCTAACACAGGGCAACACCCTTAAAGGGGAGTCAGTTCTTTGACTCAGTCTCAACATAGAGGCAGCAACATCCAAGCCCATATCAACTAGAACAAGGCACATAGCAGAGACGATGAATAGATGCTCCTGTTGATATGATGGCTATGGATGGCCAGGTTCAAGACGACAAACCACCTCTTCGCCAGATTTGTGAACGACATCATGGACGTAAGTGCAAAGTAAGCACTAATGCATGCTACAGTTGCAGTTAGCCATAACATACAGCCGCTAAGTGCAAAGAAGGCACTAATACATACTATAATTGTGGTCAGCCATGGCATAGAGCCGTAGACTATCCAACAGGCCAGCACCAACAGTCAACACTCTTAGCACGTCAATAGAGACTTACACTCCTAACACCTCAACGTCAGCAACAACAAAGAGCCAATAAGGCCAAGGGTCAAGAGCCAGAGGTGGACACCAATAGCCACATAGATAGCAACGGAGGGGACAAAACCAAAGAGGGTATATGGCTGCGGGGCCTACCAAACACCAAAGAGGTAGGCAACAGGCATTGCCAACTCAGGATCAAAGAGATCCATAGAGATAGTTGTGACAAGTACGCTTTTCATAGGCTGTGTACCTACGCGAGTTCTATTTGACTCTGGCTGCACACATTCCTTTATTTCATACGAACACACAAGTAGAATATAATGTAAGATAAAGAGAATTAGGACATTCACTGTTAGTGTCCCTCCTGTTGGTAGCATTATAGCTACGGGCTAGTGTGTGCATAATGTTCCGTTGAGATTCAATAGCAGCATATTGTAGCTAATTTGATATTGTTCAAGCTAAAGGAATTTGATATGATATTTCGACTGAACCAGATGTCCTAGCAAAGAGCCATGATAGATTGCCGAAGAAAGACGATGGCTTTCCCCTACGGAAAGCGCCACTTTTTCTTCTAGGGTCAGGGCAAAGATAGGGAACAAAGATGGAGGTAGTAGAACTGGTAGACTAAAGCAGTGGAACTGATAATGGCAGCATTAGTATTGGCTGAGTAGAGTAGTTCAGGGGACAGATTGAACATTGAGCAGATTCCAGTGCTCAGAGAATTTTTGATGTAGTTCTAGATGAGATTATTGGATTGCCACCTTACAAAGAAGTAGATCTTCCCATTGAGTTGATACCAAGCACAACACCTATCTATAAAGCTCCATACAGGATGGCACCTATTAAGGTAAAGGAACTCAAGGAAAAGTTACAAACACTATTTTGGATCAAGGGTTTATCAGACCGAGTGTCTCTCCATGGGGTGCACCAGTACTGTCTGTGAGGAAGAAGGATCAAGGCATGTGTTTATGCATCGATTACAGGATCGTAAACCATGCAACTATTAAAAATAGATACCCTCTCCCTCGCATTAATGATATATTCAAACAGTTGAGCTCAGCATTCACTCTTCTCGAAGATCAGTTTGAGTTCAGGATACTACTAGTTGAAGATTAGAATAGAAGACATCCTGAAGACTACATTCTGACTAGATATGGCCACTACGAGTCTTTGGTCATGCCTTTTGGATTGACCAATGCTCCAATAACATTTCTGAACTTGATGAATTGTGTGTTTAATCCATGTTTGTATCAATTTGTCATTGTCATTGTAGATGACATATTGTTATACTCTTTGTCCAAGGAAGAGCATCAGCAACACTAACAGATTGTGTTGCAAACATTGAGAAAGCACATGTTGTATGGAAAGTTTTCAAACTGTAATTTTTGGATCTAAGAGTGAATTTTCTTGGCTATATCATCTCAACAACAGGTATCTCAGTAGATTTAGCCAAGATAGAAGTAGTAGTGTAGTGGGAACAATCGAAGATACCTACAGAGGTTCAAAATTTCTTAGGCCTAGCTGGATACTAAAGATGATTCATACAAAGTTTCTCTTCCATCATAGCTCCTTACGAGGCTAACTAGGAAGGAGGAATGATTCAAATGGATAGATGAATGTGAGCAGAGTTTTGGGACGTTCAAGGAGAGGTTGACTTCGATGCATGTCCTCACATTGCCAGGACATGAGTTTTTGTGATCTACACAAGTGCCTAAAGAGTTGGTTTAGGTTGTGTTTTGGCATAGAAAAATAAGGTTATAGCTTATACATCTCGTCAGCTCAAAGTGAATGAGAGTAACTGTCCTGCACACGACCTAGAGCTTGTAACAGTCATATGAGCTATTAAAATATGGAGGCATTCACTGTATGGAATGCCTTTCGGACTCTTGACTGATCACCAAAGTTTAAAATATATCTTCATGCAGGAGGATTTGAACAATAAACAAAGAAGATGGTTAGAACTATTATCAGACTATGAATTCAACATAGTCTACTACGAGGGCAAATAAAATGTGGTAGCAGATGATCGGAATGTTATAGGCTAGAGACAGTTGGTCGTAATAATGGCACAACTAACCATTTCGCCAAGTGTACTTGAATAGATCAGGGTTGACCAGGAAAAGGATTAACAATTGAGTTAGTGACTGGAACAAGGAACACACTAGGAATTAGCCAGAGATGCAGATCATTTAATCGAACTAAGAGGTTGACTATTTGTGCCAAATGTTCCAAAGTGTTCTAGACATCGCAATATGATTCTTCCCTGAGGTTCACACTTTGAAATGCATAGTGCATCTAGATTGAGTAAAGATGTACTATGATGTCCGATGAACTTATTGGTTGCCAGGAATAAAGAGAGAGGTGTACAACACAGTCGCCAAATGTTTGGTGTGCCACCAAGTGAAAGCTGAGTACATACATCCATGTAGAACTCTACAGCCATTAGAAAGCCTAGATTGGAAGTGGGAGAGCATAACATACGATTTTGTAGTCGGTTTACCCAAGCCCTCCAACAGAAGGATGCAATATGAGTCATAGTAGATAGACTCCAAAAGAGTGTGTACTTCATAGCAATCAAGATGGATTACTCACTAAGCACTTTGGCCATGCTGTACATAGATCAGATAGTCAGGCTACATGGAGTGCCATGGGAGATTACATCAGTAGGGATCTAAGATTCGCACCCCAATTTTGGAAGGCTTTCTAAATAGCTATGGACGCTGAGTTGAGATTCAGCACAGCTTTCACCCTCAGATGGATGGGCGAGTTGAGAGAACCATATATATACTAGAGGATTTGCTCCGAGCATGGATTTTAGACTTCGGAGGAAGTTGGGAAGAGCATCTACCTGCTATTAAGGTTCTCATACAACTACAATTATCACACCACAATTGGAATGACACAATTTGAAGCACTTTATAACATACCGTGTCAATCCCCAGTATGTTGGGTATATGGTAGACAACCAATGGTAGTTGGGCCAAAAATGATCCAATAGACACAGGAGGTAGTGATGCTGATCAGGAAGAGAATGAAGTAAGCCCAGGACATACAGAGAAGTTATGCCGAATAGATCAGATGTGAGGTTCATTTTGCGGTTGAAGATCACATTTTGTGAAGGCCTCTACGACTAAGGGAAACATGAGATTTGGGACGTGTGGGAAACTTAGTCTACGATATATCAGACCATTTGACATAATAGAGCCCATTAGACAAGTGGCTTATAGACTAGCCTTGTCACCTCATCTTTCAGCTATGCACAATGTCTTCTGGGTGTCATTATTGAAAGCGTACCATCTAGACAACTCTCAAGTTGTCAATTTCATAGAGATAGAGTTGCAACTAGACATGACATATCCAAAAGGTGCAGTCAAGATCGTGGACCGTCGAATGAAAATTCTTACAAGAAAAAGTTCCACTAGTACGAGTGCAATGTACTAGACGAGGAGTTGAAGAATCTACATGGGAACGTGAAGAAGAGAAGTAGAGATACCCATAGATATTCGAACAACCAGCTTCATGACCACGTACCCTCATTCAGATTTAGCTTTTCATATTATTAAGTTGAAACCTCCTTGAGTAAAATTTCGTAGACAAAATTATTCTGAGGGATGGGTGTAAAACCCGTGACTTGAGTCAGTGTTTTATATTAGTGAACTAGTCGGTTAAACGATCGGTTCGAGTCGAGTTAGTTTTATAACCCATGTGTTGTATGCCGGTCATGCGTTATGAGCGATGATGGTCATGTGTCCCAAGCCTATGCCACTTATTTTGTTTGAATTTTATCATAGAATTATTTTTAGGCTAAATAATACATTAGGACGCAACATATATAAGTTTAAGTGGGTTATTAGTTATTGAACATGTCATTTTGATGTTATGGAGTATATTATATTTTATAGTATTTTACCAGATTTTTCTAGGTTTTTTTAGAATTTATTAGGAGTTAGTTGTTATTTTGCACTCAAGTGAAATTCGAGTCAACTTTTAATTACAAGATCGCTACCAAAACCCTTCCTCCCTAAGTTTTCCCCTCTATCCCCGATTGCCACCCCAATGCCACTACCACCGCCACCTCCAGCTGTCAGACCAACACCGTTCAACTCCAACGATGCCACCTCCAGCCTGGAATTATACGGAGGATATAAAGGGCTTTAGTGTAATGGATTTCATGAGAGTGAGATAGCTGGAAAATGCCAAGGCATAAGACTTGTCAGAATGAGACATTGTGCAAGCTGAGGCTTACCGCTACTAATTAGTGCCTTTATGAGTAATTCTAATGCAAAAGTACATATGAATGATTTTATTTAACGTGAGAGTCATCTATCATGAGCCAGTTTGATTATTTAGTTATTTCTAGACTAGTTACACTCGTTACTGAATTTTCTGTATTATATATATATGTGAGAACCTGAATGACTGAGCGTGGTTAGGACTACGAAGGTGGAGCGATTCAACATGTACACATGTACCTACCAAATGGAATAAAAAATGTGATGTGATGATCTATTATGAATGGTTGTGAATAGAATGATATAATATTTTATTGCAAGAAATGTTTGGTTGAAACAATAATATGATTTGTGTGTGATAGTTATGATGAGTAGAATTGTATAGAATGATGAGTAGAATTTTATTGGGTCAAGACCTGTTGTGGAAAGATAAACATTATTATGATGTGAATGATGTGTGAAGAAATGAAAAGCTTTTACATTGTTTTATGATTTTACCGTTAAATATATCTAGTATTTATTGTTGACAGGGTGGTTCTTCTTGTACTTTTAGGAGAGACACTTTCCATTTTGTTTTAAAATTTTTTACTTGTCAAACTTTTAATTGGTTGTTTTGTTTTGAATGTAATTTGTATATCATATCATTCATTTAGAACGATGCTAGAGCCTAAACATCTTATCCATACATTAAGTGTTGCATTAGTATCTTGAGGCGCCGAAGGTAGATCTGGGTTGGCTTGATCGAATTAAGTAAAGTATCGAACGGTTCAATCGCTGATAGTATTTTTGATCCACTTCGTAGGTAAACCGAATTGAGGTGTTACACCCTCTATTCTATCATGAGCCAATCTTAGAGTTCACAAGACAAGGATGAGTAAACTATAGTAATGACAAGTGCTACAGAATATGATACTGTATATTCTATGCCTTTTAGGATATATAAGCCCAAGATGTAGAAATGTAAATGTGTTGTGCATCTCCCCTTAGGGAGTCCTATAAATATTATGCATTGTGTGTCTCTCCCCTTATGGAGTCTTAACATATCTCCACTCTATCACATCACAATGAAAATTTGCCAAACATGCATAAATAATGGGTTACTGAAGGAATTATATATGTAGGCCCGAAAGCAATTTTGAGGTGATTCTTAATTCAAAAGTAACTCAGCGGATCTCATTGTTAAGGGTTATGATAAAAATACCACATAATTCATTGTATAATATGAAATTAAATTTGATAGAATTGAGCAGCAAAATAAGAAAGAGTCCTAACTGGGAGCAAAATAAAAAAGAGTCCTAACTGTTAGCTAAGCACCAAGTGTCGGTCTAGCAATGAGCTGGATCCTTATTACCTATTGTCGAAACCCTACTCAAGAACCCAACAATATAAGTTATATGATGTATACTCATGTGTGTGCTCAAATCATCAAACAATCCAATAATATCTTCATCATGCAAATCAAGGCAAGAATAAATAAGTAAAAGTAATAAAATAAATATCAAATAATCCAAGACTAATGCCAAGCCTCACATAAGCGTATAAAAATAATAAATCATCTGTCAACTCAAACAAATCAAAATATGCATATAAATAATAATATATAACAATGCAGCCATAAAAAAGCAATAAACCATATTAAAATAATATAAAAATAATCTAAATTATCTTCAACATCTCAAACTAGGTGAGAATGCATAAGGAGTAACACAAGGCAACTCGATCACACAAAACGGACAAGAAACGAACGAAGATAGAGCAAATTAAATTTGTGGTAAATCCACGTGTCGTACCAAGTCAACTTGTATAAGTCAATTGAGCACGAACTTGCCAAACTGTGTTCGGACCCGATGCAACTGAGAAATGACAACAGCGGCAAAAATTGACAACAACATCGGCCCAAATTAAAAGCCCATCCACTGGCAGTCAAAACCCTAGCAATTTTACACAACAGCGTGGCGACTGACCAAAATGGTCCGAACTCTGGCAGTTGATCATGACATTGCTAGATCTTGCGAGGCTCGCTGGAGTCGCTTCGGCCATGGAAGAGGGTGACACCAGTCCCAATCGATAGCCACGAGCGTGAGGAAGAGAATAATCCAGTGGCAACAGCTTGGCTGGCAATGACAATAGCGGTGGACAGTCAGAAGCATGAATACGCGTGGCAGCCAAAATAGAATACGGTGAGAAGGTCGACTGCTTTTTTTGACAAACTTCGGCAACGTGAGACCTCTGATGGTGGCACAATCGATAATCGGCGACGATAGCAACAGGCCAGTGGTGGTGCGAGGGACGAAGAGTGGTAGTGGCCGCTGTAGAAAGTCGCAGCATACAAGAGCAAATGAGAAGAAATTGTGGGGATGGTGGGGGGAGGGGGACCCAAGGGGGATATATTGTGAGGAAGGTGAGGGGGAGGGGGACCCAAGGGGGATATATAAAGCTGTTAATTGAATGAACCAACTCGTGAACATTTAAGTTATGTTTGGTTCAATTCGACTCAAAACTTGGTATTCAAATACTCAAACTCGAACTTAATTCGAACTTAAATCTTAAGAGTCGAATTTGAAAAGACATTGTTCAACTTGACTCGGTTATCATTCGAATTCGACTCATAGATCGACTCAAACTCGAACTTGACTCATAGATCGACTCGAACTCGACTCGATAATATAATATAATAATACACATAATATCATTTACATACTCAAAATACATTTAAAAATGTGACAGGGGATACATTTTTACATTAAAATATACTACTTTAAATTCTTCTCGACCTCTAATTTTCAATCGTCTCTTTCCTTCAACGGTTTCCAAAAGGTGCTTCCATGCGATATCGGCTTATCTAGTTAATGGATATCTATAAAAAAATATCACATAATTATGTGTAAAAGAAAAAAATTATTAATAGAGGATGCAACCTTATATTAAAGTTTTGTGCTTCCATGCGATATCGGCTTATCTAGTTAATGGATATCTATAAAAAATATCACATAATTATATGTAAAAGAAAAAATTATTAATAGAGGATGCACCCTTATATTAAAGTTTTTTTCCATATTTGCTGAAAACATGATGTGAAAAATACTTATATAAGAAAAAAGGAAAGCACTAAATCAAACTCAAAAAAATAAATGCCAAACAAACATACAAAAAATAGAAATCAAACACATAAAATTATGTTTTTTTAAAACAATATCAAGAAGTTTAAATTGGCTTATTTCAATTTAATTGTATATCATTTTATTAGATTTCTTATATTTTATTTAGTATATTTTGTATTTATTTTATTATTATTCATAAGAGTATGAAACGAGTCAAATTTTATTCACAAAACTACCCTTGCATTCTTTTTCTCACCAAGCGAAGTGTCATTCCATCTTCTCTCCCAGGCGGCCAACCTTTACTTATACTCGCATCGCGCCTCTGCCACTGTTGTGGCTCACAGCAACCTTCTTCTCCAACCAACGTCCACCCACCCATCCCGTCCTCCTCCACCTAGACAACGGCTTAACTTCCCCTGGCATTCACAAAGTGCACGTCTTCCTCTCTCGGCCACCTTTGTCTTCTAGCGCCACTGTCGTTGTCGCCGCTGTGGCCAACTCGAAGCCTTCATCTCCAACCACCATGCCCGACCCATCACTGGTCCTCCTCCAGTCAGATTGTGACCTGACTTCCTCCGTGTTCCCGAAGTGCAACTCTTCCTCTCCCAATTGCCTTCGTCTTTTGGTTGCCGCCGTTGTGGTTGACTGGAGCCTTCATCTCCAAGCACCTTCCCCGACCCATTGCTGTCTTTCACCCTGACCGTGGCTTGAGTTCCTTAGCATTCCTAAAGTGCAACTCTTCCTCCTAGCTGCCTTCTACATCTGGCCACCACCGCCACTATGGTTGACCAGAGCCTTCATCTCGACCACCTTCCCCGATCCATTGCTGTCCTCTGCCAGAACCCCAGCCTAAGTTCCTTGGCTTTCCCGATGTGCAATCTTCCTCCCACCTGTCTTCTTCTTGTGGCCGCTGTCACCATGGTCGATGGGAGCCATCATCTCTGACCACCTTCCCCTACCCATTGCCATCCTCCTTCGCCCGAACTACAGCCTGAGTTCTCCGGCATTACCAAGTGCAATCTTCCTCCAAGCCGCCTTCTTCTTCTAACCGTCATCGTTGCTGCTACCGACACTACTGTCGCCAACCGAAGCCATCATCTCCAACCACCTTCTCTCGATCCATCTTTGTCCTCCCCTGCCTAGACCAGGTCCTAAGTTCTTTGGCGTTCCTGAAGTGCAAATCTTCCTCCCGGGTTCCTTCTTCCTCTGTATACTATGACGATCCCGAGAATGGACACGTTTTTATTTTACTATACATAAAAGAAGAAGTAAACATCACTTAGCCATTTAAAATAAAATAATTAAATTCATCATTCACCCCATAAATTCTTGTTTCATTTCCTTATGAAAAATATTTCTTAATTTTATTCAAAATTAGCGTTGTTAGGCAAATTAATACCGTTAAGTGATAATATAGGAAACTTGCAACTGCTTAATTTATGATATAGATGTGTTGCATCAAAATAAAATTAATGGATATTGATTTCATTAATATTAATTAATATATACAATAAATGAATGTATTAAAATAAATTATATCATAATTAAAAATATATTATTATTTTATTTAATTTGCTATCAAGGTCTTTTTATAACCCATAAGATGAAATATTTTTTATTATTTTTTTACTTATGTGTTAAAAATTAGACTTAGGTAATAAATAAAATAAAATAAATATTAATGGGTCTTTTTATCATTTTTTTCGCTAAAGGGTTGTGAGTTGATCAGTGCATCTATTGTTGGGTGTTAATTTAATATTTTTTACTATTTTTAATAAAATATTTTTTGATAAAGATATTTTTCTACTGTTAATAGTAGGAAGTTAGTTCTATGAGGCATTTAATATATCGGCTAGCAAATGCATTGACAATTAAATATGAAATACATGGTGGTCATGATACCTCATATGACCTATAAAATAAATAAATATTTTAATTATGTACATTATTAATGGCTACGCCCATAGAAAATATGTCACAAAGTCCCCCAATTTGATCAGAAGAATAAAGAATCAAGTCTAGAAGGATAAAATCAACATAAAAATAGAGAAAAGAGAAAAAGAACATCAAAAGGGTGGAAAGAATTTTTGAGTGTGACTATTGACAAAAATGAGTATAGTCAATGTAAGCATTATCAGAAGAAGTACTTGAAGTCTATGAGTGGTTATACTATACAATTGAGTGAGCATTTGATAACATGCCTAAAGAAGAAGAAAACACAAGGTCAAAAAGTACTTGCGAGTGTTCTAGAATTGCCTAATCAAGATGAGTATTTAGAATTTGCCAGTGGGACTACTTATAAATATGAAAAGGAAAGGGTGAAAAAAAGTTTATGCAACTTGATAGTAGTGGATGAAAGACCTTTCAGATCAATAGAGAGCAAGTTATTCAACATGTTGTGTAAGGCTCTTAACCCAAGACATCAGAAGATCTCTTGACACACTATAAGGAATAATTACATCAAATTGTATCCTGAAGAAAAAGGTTTTGAAGAATATGTTGAAAGAAATAGAGAGTGTTTGTTTTATATGTGATACTTGGACATCTGAGCAAACCAAGTCATATTTGAGTTTCACAGTGCATAATGCAGATGCAGATTAGATGCTACACAAGAAGATTCTTAATTTTTGTTATTTCCCTCCTCATACTGGTTATGCAATGGTGAATTTGGTAAGTGAGCTGATGATGGATGGGGAACTTGAAGATAAATTCTTCACCTTAACATTGGACAATGCATCTGCCAATGATAGCATAGTAACACTTCTTAAAGATAGTTTTCCTCCTAATACGATGTTTGCCATTAGATGCAATGTTTTCTATGTTAGATGTTCGGCTCATATTCTTAAGTTAATTTGTTCAAACTCGATTGGTGCACGTGCAAGGAGTTATTGAAAATGTTCTTGAGTCAATTAAATATATCAAGGGATCTACATTTAGAATGAAAGATTTTGACACTTCTTTAACACATGTTGGTCTATCAACTAAAAGAGGGTTGAATTTGGAGGTGCAAACTTGTTAAAATTCTACTTAATGTTAAGATCAGTAAAACGGGTAAAACTTGCTTTTAATCATCTAAAAGGTATAGATGAAAATTTTAAATGGTGCCCATCTGATATAGATTGGAATAAGTATGATGAGATTGAAGACTTACTTGATGTATTTTATCAAGCAACTAATGTTTTCTCCATGAGTAAGTATCCAACAGCAACTAATGTTTTCTCCATGTTGTATTTCAAAAAGTGAAAGAGAAGTTAGATTATCTTCATGTTCATGGGGAAGGGCATATTTATCAAATGGTTGATAGCATGAAAGATAAATATGATAAGTATTAAGCAGAAAATAGTGTAGTTCTAGCCATTGCATGTGTGCTAGATCCAAGATATAAAATTGCTTTCCGCAATGTTTATCATTTTGAGTCAATTTTTCAAGCTGAAACAAAAAGGTTGAGGATGCTTTAAAGGGGGTATACAAATTCTATGGGAACAAATTGAGAAATAGCTTGCATCATGATAAATTTCTTGAAAATGAAAGTAGTGATAAAATGCTCACTGATGAGGAAGAATTTGAAAGACTTATGGATTCTCATGAGCAAGTCCATTTGAATAAATTAGACTTAGATGCATATCTTGAAGAACAAAGAATTAAAGTTAATCATGAAGCACATTTTGGTGTTTTGGATTGTCGGAAAACTACTTCATTGAAATATAAAAGCTTAGGGGCCATGGCAAAGGATATTTTAACAATTCCACTTTCTTCAGTAGCGTCAGAATTTGCTTTTAGTATGGGCGAAAGAGTTATTGGTGGTTATTGTAGCAGTTTGAAACCGAACACAATTAAATCTTTAATTTGTGTTTAGGATTGGCTACGCCCACAATATTGAGAGGAGAGCGAAGATGAGGATGATGAAAACTTAGGTAATGATTTACATTGTACACTTGTTATTTAATAGTAAATATTGTCTTTTCTTATCTTTTCATGATTGTGTGTTTAGATTTTTTCTATATTTTAATTTGATAAGACTATTTATTTAATAAATTAAAGTACTAGTATATCCTAATTTTATATTTAATTTTTTAGATCTAAAAGTGAAATAGAGTTCTTTCATATCTACTTCAATTACTTTGTTTTGCATCACATATTCAAACACAAGGTATGTTTAAAATTTTAATATTTACTTCTATTAGTTGTTAACTAATTATGCCTTTGGTAGTTATTAAAATACACCCATAAATTTTATTCATTGGGGATGATAATAGAATACATTTATTCCTTTTACAAAATTTATTTAATTTTTTTAATTTAACATCTCACATTGAATGATATCTGTTAACTTTTTTTGAAGATGAAGGCTAGATAAAAACTGTCTAAATATAGACGAAGGTTATAAATCATAGACTTTTAATAGTTTTTTCAATTTGGGTTAACAATTCTAAACATTCTATTTTATTTTTTGGAACGTATACTATTAAATAGTGTCTTCGTATTTTGTCAAAAAATTAAAACATAGTTAGAACTTAAAAGACCTTTTATTATTGAAATAATTTATATAAATATATTGATAGACTATTTTTGCTAATTTTAATCTCTATAGCTGGATATTTTTCTCTAAACGAGATATTTTCAACATTATGATCAAGTTGGTTCTGAGCTGCCAAACAAGTTGGTTTTGATCTCCCAAATGAACTAGTTTCTAATGGTCGATCTCCTCAAAATTAAACAATTTAACTCTATTTGAGCTTGAGTCAAGCTTGAACAACATAAAAAATGGTCAAGTCAATTTCGAGTCGAACTTAAATAAATTTTGAGCCATTGAAGTCGAATTCGAGTACAAACTGAGTTCAACTCGCTCACTCGTTTAATAGCCCTAGATATATTGATACCGGGACCAATCAGATCTTGCCATGTTGCAATCCCAAAAGTTAATTCATAACACTACAATGTACCATGTACCCTATAAAATATATACCTCGTTGGAAAGTTCAATTCATACTATTCAAAAAATGACTATAAATGAAAATCGAGGCTAGAAGGTCAAATCAATATAAAATTTTAAAAATGATCGAAAAATTCAAATTACATTCAACAAGATACAAGATGAACACAACGAAAGGAATATATCCAAGTTCCCTTGGATGCAATGTCAAGACCTAAAGAAGGCAAGGGTTAACCCTAAACTAACAAACGACACATGTACCACTGATCATAACCATACTATGCATAACTAGCCCTCTAGGCTCAATTTATATGCCCCAATAGTCCACGTAACTACAAACCGGGCCAACTCTAGTAAATCGACAATAAAATCCTGAACCGAAGATTTAGGTTTTACATCAATAGCTGCACAATTATGAACGATATTGTTCCCTAAATGATGGAGTCTTTTACCATCACTACATATTGGCCCTCCATCAATGCCGACAATGTAGCGAGCTTGAGCATTAACAAAAGCCACATTTTGCAATTATCTAAGATTGTAAATATGCCTTTCTCCTAATGCACATATCCCTCAATCCCTTTATGCCAACGCCCCTTAAGCCTCTTTCGACTTCACTGCAATCTCTTCACGAACTTACACGACAAGTGCCAAGCAAAATAAGGGTAACCTTCTTTTACCCTATGCTAACCTTAAATACACTCCATCGCCCTAACCACACCCTTCTTTTTTCCCTCACACCGATATTAAATGCATTGCAAGACATCATTACCTACCCACACCTAAGGTCGGTCATTTGGTCAATTTGGTTAAAACTAAACCGAACCACATATTCAATTAACAAAGTGAGGTAGTTTGGTTAACTATACGAAAGCCAAATTACAATTGCACTGTTGCATGAATCGGCCGATTCCGAGTGAAATCGGCCAATTTGAATCGGATCAGCAGCGTGCCGATCTGATTTTGGGGCCGAATTAGTTGGCCCTGAATCGACACCCAACTCGGCCGATTTACCCGATTCCGACCAAGTTAACTCCGATTCGGAATCGAGGTAAATTAGGAAGAATCGGTTTTTTGGGATAAATTACTAAAATACCTTAGGTATGATATTTATCAAATTATTTATGTATGGGTAAAATTGGAATTTTAATTTTAAAAACCTAACGTTAACCCTCTCCCCTACTCCACCACCACGTTTTCGCCCTCCGCCATGCGTCCCCGACTCCAGCCTCAACTCCGACCGGGTTGCCGACCTCGCCTCCGCCCTCGCAACGTCCCCGCCGACGTGTGGCCGGACCGATTCGGCCCTGTGAACGCGAGAGCACTGTTGCACGAATTGCCGCCGACTGGGCTGCCGACCTCGCCTCCACCCTCGCAACCTCGCCTCCAACGTGTGGCCGGCCGACAGCGTAGTGGCCGCAAGACTCGCCGCCGACCGGGCCTCTGACCGATTCGTATAAAGTTGGATTTTTTAAAAAAATTAAATCTGCAAATTATTGGCTATGCTACACAAATTTTTGGCTGTTCTTCACAAAGTTGGAACGAATTCACCTCAGCTCCGACCGGATGTGCTTCACAAATTGTGCTGAACATTCATTTTTGGACTTATGTTAATATCTTGTTGTTATTATTTAATATAGTAAAAATGATGATATATCAAATGTTATACTTATGACATTGAGGTATTGTGATGATAAATTGTGCTGCTCTTTTATACTTGTATTAAATTATAAATTTATGTATTTTTGTTAAAAAATTATATAATTATGTATTTTAGGTATTTATATTATGAGTTGTCAAATTTTTGTATATGACCAATTTGGACCAATTCAACTGAACTGATTCTTTGCCAATTTATACCGATTCCGATTCCAATTCCGAATCCCTCGAAAACCGATTCCGATTTTGATTCCGATTTATGTAACCATATACAATTGATATCCAATTTAACGAAACCAAACTAATTTAATTTGGTTTAGGATTTAGGGTTGGTTTGGTTTTAACCAAACTCTAACTAAACTAACCAAAATGAAAAATGTTATTTTTTATCATTAAGTGTTCATTTTTTATTATTTACTTTAATTATTCTTAAATTTTATTTACAAAATAAAAAATTCTTAGAATATATTTGGGGGTTAGTTACAAACTTATTGTGGAAGTTATGCGAATAATGTTTTAGCTTGGGACATTATATAATAGATGCACAATATATAATATATTAAGTTTTCATCTCTTACACGTACAGTGACCCCCAAGTATTTTTAATAAAATGAATCAAAATAGTGATTTTATAAACTTTTGATATATATTATAATGATTAGAGGTACATAATGGTACATGTACAATGAAGAAAAAATAAATGAAGTGTTGAAAATATAATTATTTTTATTTATTGATTTATTTGGTTTGATTAGTTTAACCAAAAATCGACTGAATTAATCAAAGTGAGCTTGGTTGATTTTTGAATTCAACCAAACTATAACCAAACCAAATTAACACCGAACCACACATCTGAAATGAATTTACTTTGGTTACGTTTTTAGTCAACCAGAGTACGCACCCCTACCCTCACCCCTACCCTCACCCCTAGTTTACACGGATAAATAGTAGGGGCAAATTTGTCAATTTTTTATAACTATTATAAGGGGAAAATTATACATCTATTAAAAATATTATGACATCTTTAATCTATTTTCAGGAAATCACCCTAATGCATCTGTATCGTACATTAACTTGACTTAATTATAACCCTCTCCAAAATTGAGTGTGTATTTGTGCGTGGTGTAATGACTATACTATCCATCGCAGCCTCGCAGGTTCTCGTCCGCAGTCGTCACAGATTCGTTATCAACGTGACAAGGCCGCCATGGCTATGAGTTTGCATTTGCCACATGGAACTCACATTCTAGTCCATAGTTCGCCAATATACATGTATACATCCGTGTGAACAAAGAATATTCGTCATTCTGGATCTTTAGTGCAACAAATTAAACCACAAGTTACTTATCAGAAAGAGAAGATAATCTCATAACCTCTAATGTTGGTGATCGGCTTCAGTGCTTCCTTTGTCAAAAGCATAGTTAGTTCATTCAAGCCTGGCAACTAATTACATACAATTTTCAAATATGGCAACTAGTTTGTTCCTAGAAATTTGTGGCAATTTTTAAATACTAGACCTAGTTGTGGGCAGCAATTGTTCTGTCTCTTTCTCGGATGTTGCTTCAAGATCTGTATTCTACCATATTCTTCTTTAACTTTTGACTTATAGGTGAAAATCGGATTTATGAAAGTATTATTTATACCTTCAATTGTTTTTGTTTTTTGTTTCATATAATCAGGTCTTCTAAGTGACGGCGTGCTTTTCTTGATCAAATTTGCATCGGCACTCCAACAAGTTCGCTGTAGAAAGTCGTTTTATAAATAAAATTACATTTGCTTGAAAAAATTTGTGACTTTCATATTGAAAATCGTGCTTTAATCTAACCAAAAAACTACTGATATATTATAGATGAATAAAATCTTTGTTCAGAAAGTTGGCGTTTGCAAGGGACAAATTATTGCCACGTGAATATTTTTCTTTTTTCTTATTGAATTTTGGGATTTATTTAGTTGAAGTTTTTTAGTGTAATTCTTGCTTCCGGTTTTTAAGCACACGGATCATGCATGCTAGCTTCCGTCTTACACCAATGTAATTTGTCATTTGTAATTTTTAATAGTGTGATGAAGGAGAATTTATCATTTTCGTCAATATATACAATAAAAAGATTAATTGTAAAGAAAGAACAAACGCATTAAATATCAAGCATATAGCAAGTGAAAACTACTTGCTTGTCAATATATATATATATATATATATATATATAATACGTTTGAATTATTAATTTATCTACAAATTACAACCTATCCCAAAACATATATTATCGTATAACAATTTCCCAATCTTAATGTCAAATAAAAATGAGAAGATAATAAGATTGGAAAATACTAATCTTGGTAACCTTTATTATTACGGCAATCAACTTTAATATAACAAGTTAGACCGGAAGATTGGGTTATCATTACCTCAAACACACATGAGGGTTATCGGAAGATTGGGTGGACACCAAGTGACAATTCTGATTGATTCGGGAAGCTCTCACAATTTTGTGAATGCAAGGTTGGTTCGGAAATTGAAGTTGCCAAAGGAAACCAGCAATGGACCCAAAGTTCAGATTGCCAATGGCGATCGAATGAGTTGTGGGGGAAGGTGTTCAGCTATCAAGATTGAATTTCCAGGATATGCTACAACTTCGGAATTTTTCATACTTTAGCTCGAAGAGATTGACATCGTTTTGGGTATCCAATGGTTGAAGACGTTGGGGCTAATCCTATGGGACTTTGAATCCCTCACGATGTCCTTCAAAGATAAAGATAAAACAGTGGAGTTAAGAGGGCAGATCACTCCTCCGGATCAGTTGTGTGATAAGAAGCGTATTTCACAATCTTTCAAACAAAGAAAACAGGGGTTATTGATAAATTTGCAAGTGGTGAACAGCAGGGGTTTGGGTCTACCGGAAACCACTTTAACAGCTCAACAACAAGATGGATTGGATCAGCTGTTGCTAAGGTTTGACAAAGTGTTTTCTGTACCCAAGGGGCTGCCACCTACACGCCCTCATGACCACCATGTGAACCTCAAGGAGGGAACGATGCCGGTAGCCGTGAGACCGTATCGGTATCCTTACTTCCAGAAAAATGAAATTGATAGACAAGTGAAGCAATTACTGGAGGATGGAGTAATTCAGCCTACATCAAGTCCCTATTTAGCTCCGGTGTTGCTAGTCAAGAAGAAAGATGGAAGTTGGAGGATGTGTGTTGATTATAGAGCTCTCAACAAGGCAACGATAAAGGATAAATTTCCCATTCCCAACATTGATGAACTCTTGGATGAATTACATGGTACTACCTATTTTTCTAAGCTGGATTTGAGGTCAGGTTATCATCAAATAAGAATGCATGGAGAGGATGTCCACAAAACAGCTTTCCGGACACACCATGGGCATTATGAGTTCAAGGTTATGCCGTTTGGATTATCCAATGCTCCTTCCACCTTCCAAGCTTTGATGAATGAGGTATTTGCTCCATATCTCAGAAAATTTATATTAGTTTTCTTTGATGATATTCTTATATACAGCAAGTGTTGGGATGAACATCTATACCATCTTGAGTTGACGCTAGCTGAATTGCTTAGACATGAGTTGTATGCTAAGAAGGAAAAATGCTCTTTTGGGTTGCGTCAAATTTAGTATTTGGGACATGTTATTTTATCCGAAGGTGTTGGCGTGGACAAGGAAAAAATAGAGGCTATTGTGAATTGGCCGACGCCGAGATCAGTTAAGAGTATAAGAGCTTTTTGGGATTGGCCGGGTATTATAGAAAGTTTATCAAGGGCTTTGGTACTCTAGCAGCTCCATTGTCGGATTTACTGAAAAAGGATGCTTATCATTGGGACCTTCTAGCGGAACAAGCCTTCCATGACCTGAAACAAGCTCTCACAAAGGCTCCGGTGCTGGTGTTACCAAACTTTGATATACCCTTTGTGATTGAGTGTGGTGCAAGTGGGATGGGAATAGGGGCTATTTTGATGCAACAAAACCAGCCCATTGCATTTTTCAGTAAGAAATTGAATGGGAGAAATTTATTGCTGTCAGCTTATGAAAGGGAGATGATGGCTTTAGTGTTGGCTGTCCAAAAGTGGCGTCACTACTTGTTGGGTAGATCATTTGTGGTCCGAACAGATCATTCCAGCCTCAAGTTTTTATGGGATCAGCAGATTCATACCATGGCACAACAGAAATGGTTGGTGAAGCTGTTAGGATACGACTTTGTCATCGAATACAAACCCGGGAAGGAAAATAGAGTTGCTGATGCTTTGTCAAGACAGGAGGAAGGCGACTTGCTAGAAACCGTCGGTAATGTGTCCAAGCAAACAGGTACGCTCTCTTGTGCAGCACTCTCAGTGGCTTTGCCAAGTTGGTTAGAGGTGATAAAACAAGCCTATACTACCAATGAGCATTTGTTGAAGTTGAAATAGCAATGTGTTGACAACAAGCTGTCCTCAAGGTGGGAAGTGAGGGACGACATTTTATTTTACAAACACCGGATTTACTTGACTTCCCAAATGGATGTTATACCCATCATTCTGAAAGAGTTCCATGATGGTACTCATGAGGGGATTCAAAAGACCTTGAAGCGACTTAGAGCGGTTTTCTTTTGGTCTCGGATGCACAAGGACGTGATGAGGTATTTGCAGAATTGTGACATTTGTCAAAAGTTCAAGAGCTCCACGTTAGCACTAGCTGGATTATTACAACCACTTCCTATACCCCAACAAATATGGACTTCCATTAGCATGGACTTCATTAGTGGATTGCCAAAGAGTCATGCAAAAGATGGCATTTTTGTGGTGGTTGACAGGCTTTCCAAGTACAGCCATTTCCTTCCTATTGCTCATCCTTTTTCGGCTCAATCTATTGCCAAGTTGTTCTTTGATGAAATTTTCAAATTGCATGGAATGCCGGCTTCGATTGTATGTGACAGGGATCCAACCTTCACTAGTGCTTTTGGAAGGAACTTTTCAGCTTACAAGGGGTCGCCTTCAACTACAGCTCCGCCTATCACCCTCAAACCGATGGCCAAACCGAAGCAATAAACAAGGTGTTGGAGCAATATTTGAGATGTTTTACAGCAGATAGACCTCATACTTGGGTTAAATGGCTGCCATGGACTGAGTTTTGTTATAATACCAGTTTCCAATCTGCAATCCGAATGAGTCCTTTCGAAGCCATGTACAATATGCAGCCACCCACCCTTTTGTCATACATTCCCGGAACAGCTAAGACAACAGAGGTTGATGAGGTGATGAGGTCTAGAGATCAGTTGTTGAGGGAATTGAAGGACAATTTAGCGGCGGCACAACTGAGGATGAAACATTACCATGATCTCCGGCGCCGTGATGCTGAGTTCCAAGTAGGGCAGCAGGTCTATTTGAAACTCCAGCCATACCGACAAAATTCCTTGAGAACCAAGCGATCAAACAAACTAGCTGCTCACTTTTATGGTCCTTTTCCAATCACCAAGCGCATTGGTCAAGTTGCTTATGAGTTGCAGCTACCAGCAGATTCTCAAATACACAACGTCTTCCACATATCTCAATTGAAAGCTTCGGTAGTTGCCGGTGTTCATGTCCATACATCTCTCCCAGCTACAACACAAATGGAAAGTTGATGTCTGTAATTTGTTGTATTTCCAACCTTGAGGGCAAGGTTGTGTTTCATGGGGAGGGAATTGTTATGAATATTGTTAGTAGATGAGTAGGGTTGTTAGTAGGGGTAATTGGGTAGGGGTGTTTGGGTCATTTCACTAGGGAAGATGCCTACAAAAGGGGGCTGTAACAGAATTGTGTAACAACTTTTATTTTGAAAATTAAATCCAGATTGCTCCATCCCTCTCCCCTTCCTTGGAGCCCAAGACAAGGGCGTCCTTCTTCTTCTTCTTCTCCTTCTCCTTCTTCTTCTTCTTCCTTGGTTGCTGAAATTGCAGCCCTTCTTCCATCCCTCTTGCTATTGTTCTTCATCCCCTATTTTCCAGGAAGTTCACCCTCAAGATGGCACCAGCAAAGCAGAGTTCCAAGCCTTCCAAGGGCAAGGAATTGGTTGTGGAGCTTGGAGAAGAAGCTCCTACCACCACCACTCCCATCAGCCGTCCGCTGACGTTGGCCGTTAATATCCGCTCCCCACGCTGCCTTATTTTCATTTTCATCCTAAATGTTTTAATTACTCATAGAAACGTGAATTCCTCTTTCAATCCTTAATTCCATCTTAAAATGCATCACAAAGAATAAAGAAGATGAGATATCAAGAACCAAAATATTGCAGATTTAATGCATCCATCCACACAAACCACTCAAGAAATTAGTGACGCACAAGCACCAAAACCACCAACACCTACAGGACCTCTGATTCAACGCAAAACCCAGGTGAATTGATCAATATCATACTAGGAGAAGAATGGGATGTGAAGAACGATATAAAAAAATTAACTTGTATGTTTCCAAATGAGAAAAAAATTTTCTCCACTCTCCTTTGTGTCTTTCAATTTATTTACCGAAAAAGTATTTACTGTTGGACCGTGAATCTGCTTGAGGGTGTTCAATCTTGAGTCACGGGCTCGTGCTCTCCAAACCCCACTATGGCCGCAGCCCCCGCCCACTTCCTCTGCAATATCCTCCCTCCAAGAACTAACCTTTCCTTTCTTCCGTCGTCGCTCACACCTCTAACTGGTCGTAGCAGGAGGTGGAGTTTCTAGCGGCCATCCAGCGGGTGACGGCCTGGACACATTTGGTCACTTAGTAATTTACATCCGGTTAAATTTACCCATTATATGAGAATTCATTCGTTTCCATTATCTCAGAAATGTAGCAGTGTGTCACTTTTCATTAATTTATCTAGTTAAATTATCCATTACATCAAGCCCAAACACTAGCAATGTGGCAATTAGCTTTTAGAATTTAGGGTGGAGAGACTTCTTGAATTTTTATCTCGTATTAATAAGTAAATTTTCAGAGTTCAATAGCAAGGTGGGTTAGCCGTCCACTTCAAGTAAAATAATAACTACACATTGTGTCCAAAACATCATAATAATTACCAATTATATGATGCTCCTTGCAATTGCCCTTAAACCACCATCATCAAATGTTATTTCCTGATTTGTAGAAAACCCAAGGCAATTCTATGTTACGATGAAATCAGTAAGTCTCAACAACCATAATAAAACATTATTTAAGGTTAAGTAAACATGAGTTTATGTCTAAATCGTATAGTTTGGCTAAGTAGGCCAAGTCCAACAAGTGTCCAACATGCCAATGCCAACACTCAGAGCTCCACCTAGCCAATCAATAAAATTGATTAACCTTAATTATATTTAGAGGAGTTATACATATCTTATCCTCAGCAACTTGACCCACTATTAACACAACGAGAGTCACTCTTTCTTCTACATTCTTATTCATACCCAAGGAGGCTGTCTTTATCACAACGAAATCTATGCAGTGTTACAAAACCATTGTAAAATTCAATCCAATACTCTTTTTGGTCAGATATCACTTACACTATAAGTGACACATCATCCTATACTAGTACTTATGCCTTCATCTAGAAATAGCATATCATCCATAACATCCTCAATTCCGAAAAGACTCTTTGAAATACAAGGTAGAAGCCTGCATATCCTAACAAAATTTTCACTCCACTTAGCTTACTTCCTAGAAATGCTTTGCCAAATTGTTGCACCGTTTGTTTTTTTGGTATAGGTATTAGTCTTCCTTTAAAATATATCCCATCCATGTGTATAAATCTTCATGATCTTTATCATCTTGTTACTCGGATCACATATTTGAGTGCCAGAAACATTCTCCTCTTGATTCCAATTTGTCCACAATGGACGAAGAAGTCATCCTTGATCTTTTAAAGGTTAGAGTTAATTGCATGTGTTTTACTTTACTCAAGTGTTCATTACTTCTTAAAGTCACAACTATTAATTAATATACCTTCCTGATTATCTTCAATTTACCCTTCACAATAAACATGGTACTATGGAATTAAGTTGCTAATAGTTTCAATAGTTTCCTACGGCTGAATTTTGGAGCCAATATATGATAATTGGATTGTCATTGACCCACTTCCCATCAAGGACACCGTCATAATTCCCTTGAGTAAGGTGAACGCTAGATGTCGTTCTACATGCTCCGTTCCTACCATCTACCAAAAGCAAGTGCTGCACCACCTTGTGTAATGCATGACTTTGTTAGTTTTATGAAAAGCTAACGAGATTTGGCTTAGGGTATCTTTGCCCTGTTTAGTATCCATGACCAGGTGCTCCTTCTCTATCTTAGTGATTACTAATCTGAACTATAAAAATCTTTGTATTAATAGAAAACAATAACTTGTATTAAACATGTATAATCTCTTTAACTTGAGGACAGTGAACTCGTGGATTCATCCATGTCTTGAACCATTATATAACATAAGTTATTGATACTCTTGGCTCTGATTATTTGTAACACTACTAATCTAGTTCACTCTTGAACTGGATTAGAATTGTTATGATCAAGAATCATGCCCAAATTGATTATATGCAAGACTTAAAATAAAAGAACAGATCGAAATAATACTCAAAGGCATCTCAAGAATTGAAGACAACAACTAAATGTGCAGCCAAACACTAAAAAAGAATCTATAAACAGTAATAGCCTAGCTTCATGTTAGGTTTTTATTGTTTGTTGTTTTGCTCGGTTTTGGCTAGTTTTCAGTCGGCTCGAGTTAGTTCAGCTTTCCGACCATGAGTATGAAGTATATATAGTCATATGGGCATGTTTTGGAGGTTGTGTATGCTCGATATATAAATGACACAACTTTAGTTATGGTGTAGTAATCATGATTTATGAGCGTATACTCGAGGTATACTTGTTCTAGATATAGTTAGTGTGACTCACCAATTCAGCCCGAAGAATAAACCAAATCTAAATGTTATAATTTGAAAAATTGTTCATTAGACTACCATCATACAAACTTTATGGAACCGGATCTCAATTCTCATAGAAGCTTAAGACAAACACCTTACGAGACAAACAACTTACTGGATTTCATACAATGCATGCTAACTCATACTAACATGGGAAGGACCTTAATTTTAAGGGCTTTTGAATGAGCACTCTGAGTTACAAAAGAGGTAACACCTCCCCTACAACTAAGAATGTGACTTTCAAATTCAACGATCACTCCAAGCTATACAAAT
>JAURVB010010283.1:0-23201 GCA_033002965.1 Piper betle | reverse complement strand
GGGTCGTGTTGGGTACCCTCGGAACCGGCTCGGCGGCCCCGACTCATCTATGACCTCAGCGTGGCCAATGGAGGCGGCGGCTCGCCGGAAAATGGCAAAACAGAGGCCGGCCGTGGTGGTTGCTAGATCCGGCCGGCCACGGCGGCGACGGCCTCCGCTCCGGTCAGGAAGCGTCACTAGGTGGTCGAGGGTGCTGAGGCGACCACCTGATCGTGGTGGCGATGCTCGCCGGCGGCGGAATCGGCGACGCGACCGAAATGTAGCCGCGGCGCTAGGCGAGCCGATTCCGACGTTGCGGCGGCCTGGCAGCGGCCGGGGCTGGTCGGGGCGGCACGGCGACGCCGTGGCGGAGCTGGGCGGCGACGATCGGCGGCCGGGCGGCGCCGACAGCGGCGGCGGCGACGCTGCACAGTGGCGGCGTCGGGGTTTGGGCGTGGGGAGAAAATGTCGTCGTGGAGAAGAAAGGTTGGGTGGCAAACTTGTAATTAAGACTTGACTCGTCTCCGGCTCGAGTCAAGTATAATAACTAGGTCGTATTAAATCCTAAAAAAATTCATAAAAATCGGGAAAAATCCCGTAAAATCAAACAACATAAAAAAATCATAATGATATGCTCTAGAGCTATCAACCCACCCGAAATGCCCGTAACGCATCCTGACGCAATAAACGACCTAAAACTAATTCTACGATCCATTATATGTAAAAATAATAAAAATCACTGGCATACTCTCATATATTCTGATAACTCATTCTGTTCTGCTGTGTTCATGACGTTATCATCATATACTTGGGTACGCATGACCCTCATAGCTCATACACGCGACCGGCGTCGGCTCGGTACACGTGTCCTGAAACTGACTCAATTCAAAAATAACGGTCGACTCGACCGGTTCTGAATATAAAACCCTAACTCGAATCATGGGTTTTACACATATACCAAAGCCTCAGCTCAAAATTCTTTGCCCAACCCAGCATTGGACAGCATACACCAAACCTTCTCGAGCAAGGTTCAATTCATTAGCTCTGCCACCCCATTCTATTATGGTGTATTTCTGACAGTGAAGTGTCTAGCAATACCTTCATCTTCACAGACCTTTTGAAATGGATTATTTTTGAATTCTCTACCATTGTCTGTACGAAGACGTTTGACTCTTCTGCCTATTTGAGTCTCCACCATCTTTTTCCATTTCAAGAGAATTCCCAACACTTCATCCTTCGTCTTCATCGTATACACCCAGAGTCTCCGGGAAAAATCATCAACAAGAGAAACATGATAGTGTTTACCTCCCAATGAAGTTGTCTTAGAAGGCCCCACACATCTTAGTGAACATAATCCAAAATACCCTTAGTATCATGGATTGCTGGACCAAATTTTACCCTTGTTTTCTTCCCTTTGATACAATACTCGCAAAACTCTATTTTGCAAGCCCCAGCTCCTTTTAATAATCCTTGATCTATCAATAGTTTTAAGGATTTTTCTCTAGCATGCCCCAAGTGCATATGCCATAACCTGGTTGCTTCTGACTCTTGATCATCAGTAGGAGTTGCTATCGTTGCAGCTTCCCCAACAATTGTATTACCCATAAAGTAATACACATTGTTTCTTTTTCGGATCCCCTTCATTATCACAAGTGCACCATAGTTGATCCTCATTATCCCATCTTTCGCCCTCACTTCAAAACCTTTTGACCCTAATGTTCCCACAGAGATACGATTCTTCATCAAATCTGGCACATAATGAACACTAGTTAAGATTTTGGTTGATCCATCATGATTCCTCAAGTGAATTGAACCAACTTCATATGTGACAAGAGGGGCATTATTTACTGTGTAGACAATTCCACCCTTTAGTTCTTTAAAATCAAAGAACCATTCTCGATTGGGCGTCATTTGATGGCTACAAGCAGAATCTAGCAACCATGAACTAGAATTGTTGGTTGATGGTGTGGCAGCAATTGAAAGATCTGAATCTGCATCATCACACTCAGCTTTATTAGCAGTAGCCTTTTCCTTCTTAGGTTTTCCTTTATTTTTTAGCTTGGAACAATCTTTCTTCCAATGCCCTTTTCCTCGACAAAAGGCACATTCATCTTTACTCGGTCTGGACTTTGACTTTGACCTTCCCCTTCTTCCTTTGTTCTGACTCTGCGAACGGCCTCTATTCACAACAAGAGCTTCTGCTTCTACACTTATGTTTTCTTGTTTTTCTTTATTTCTTAATTCATAACTATACAAGGCAGCAGTTACTTCACTGAGAGACACAGCAGCCTTCCCATGAAGTAGAATAGTTTCAAGAAACTCAAATTCACGAGGAAGTGATCCCAACAACATCAGAGCCAGATCTTCATCATCAAAAGTCACATTCATATTTATCAAATCAGTTACCAGCTGATTGAAGCTAGTGATATGATCATTCAGAGAGGTACTAGGAACATAATTGAATCGAAACAATCTCTTTTTCATATAGAGCTTGTTGTGACTGCTTTTCTTCACGAATTTCTCCTTCAGTGCTTTCCACAATTTACTTGCAGAAGTTTCTTTAGAAAATGCATATCTCTGCTCTCTAGAAAGACACGTTCGAATGGTACCACATGCCAATCTATTTATTGTTTTCCATTCTTTTTCCTCAACATCATCCGGTTTCTCTTCTCCAATGGCAATGTTTAGACCCTGTTGAAAAAGGGCATCCATAATCTCACTTTGCCGCATGCCAAAATAACCGGTACCATAAAAAATCTCCACTGCAAATCTTGCATTTGTCACAAGAGTTCTTGCCAAAATTGAAGATGAAGAAGTTGTTAACTTCGATGTGGATTCTTTTGTGTTGTCTGCCATCTCTACTATAAATTCTATTTAATAGCTATCAATGTGGAATGCCAACTAGCCCAAGGAAATTTTTTCTGATGTGGAAGATCAGCGTAAGTCGTAACCACAAAGCATACTAAAATAAACCAGGAGCTCAAAATACCAATTGGCCCAAGGAAAATTTTTTCTAATGTGGAAGATCAGTGTAAGCCACAACCGCAGAGCATACTAAAATAAACCAGGAGCTCAAAATGCCAATTGGCCCAAGGAAAAATTTTTTCAATATAGAAGATCAGCGTAAGCCGCAACCACAGAACATACTAAAATAAACCTTGCTCTGATGCCAATTGTTGTGCACAATGAGGTAAATGTCCACTGAAGATAACTAGTTCACTTTGAGAACTATTATCTAAGTGACTAGCGTGAAAATAATTGTACTAAAAAAATCACCCCAAGAGCCAAGATAAAATTCCCATGAAAGTATGGTTAAAAAAATCACCGCAAGAGCTAAGATAAAATTCCCAGGAAAGTGTGGTGGGACACTAATCCCGCTTAAAAACCCCAAGAGCCAAGATAAAATTCTCAGGAAAGTGTGGTGTGCCCGCTTAAAAACCAACTTCTAGACAGAATTTTATCAAGACAAGTAATTTTAATAACATAATAATTAATAACAATTATACCTAACAATAGCTATTAAATAGATATAAAAAAAGGACACCAAAATTTAACAAAGCTTACATCCTCGAACACAATAAAAAGAATATTTTAATAATTAAAGAAATATTACAAAAGAGAGAAATGAACAAATTGTCAATAAAAAAAGAGAAGGGATTTTGGGATAGGTTAAACCAAAGGGGGGGAGGAGTCCTTTTTATAAAGAGGACTCCTCCCATATCCCCAACAATTCCGATGTGGGATTTTGTCATACAACAATTGCTTGGTGGGCAAGGAGGAAGGGTGTGGTGGGGTGGGATAGGGAGGATAGAGCTTGTTCGGGCCAGTGTCGAGGCGGCGGCGCTGGCCCCGTTGGTGGGGAAGGTGAGGGATGTGGACAAGGATACGTTTTGGCCGACTATGAAGGAGTCGGGGGAGAAGGTGGTGGTGCTTGAAATGTATACACAGTGGTAATGTTTGCTTCGTGTTCTGGCTCTTTTTTGTTGTTTGTTTTTTCTTCGTTGTTTGGTATTTAGTGAAGATGTAGACCTATTTTGTGAAAAAAGATAGATTTTTAGCTGGTTTGATAAAAATGACAGTTGATTTGGAGATGCTTGTTCTACTAGTGATTGTGCAGGCCGTCCATATGTTTGATTACTTGGATATGAGAGTTTATTGTTGATTTTTTCCCTGCAACATGAGCTTATTGTTGAAGTTTGGCTCTTCTCAATTACGTAATTGTAGAAGTACGAAAAAATGTGTGGCATGTTTGCTAAGTGATTTTGATATGAATGGAGAAATGGATGATCGACCTACTTGGATGGAAGATTAGCAGTGATATGAAGCTTTTAATTCGAATATAGCTTTGGTTTATATTTGAATTGGAGAAATAAGAACTATGTCTGCAAGCTTAATTCTTTGGTTAGTGATGATGATGGTGAAGATTTCTAAAGTTGTGGACGTGTAGACAGTCTTTCACTTCCTAGTTGGTGAAAAGTATAGAAAGTTGATTGCTTAGTATTACTCCGTTAATCGATATCGCAAGGTTGAGGCTCTATGGATTCATGTAGATAAACATGGTAGAATTTGACTGTACTCCTTTAACTTTATCTACATCAATGAATAATGTGTTAGACTTTATTAGATTTCATATCAAATCATCGAGTAAATAAACTAGATAGCGGAAGCGTACCTGAAGCCATAAGAGAAACTAGAGTCTTGACCACCTTAGGTTTTAGTCTTCTGAATCTAAGAAGAGTTTTCCAAAACCTGAATTCTGGACAATGAGATACCAGAACGAAAACTGCTTATTGATTTAGGGACCATAACCTCCTTATTTATAGCTGTAGTTTCATAAATTTATTTTCACCCATTACGAAAAGAGAAATATGAAAAGGTATCTATACATTGAATTCTACACTTTTCACATTGAATTCCACACCTTAATATATGGCCCATAACCTTTCACTTTAGTAGATCAATTTAATTTAGGCCAACCTTATATAATAACATATGACACAATTTTTAATTCACGTATATATTTATGTCCAACATCCAACAATCTCCCACTTGGACTTAATATATACACGAAGATAATTGTATAACCTTATGAGCTCCAAAACATATGCATTATTCCAAAAGAACAATCTCGTCCATTAATCAATGTCAATATAGGATCAAAGCGATTTTCGTTACATTTATCGTAACTAAACCTATCCATGGTCACATACATCAACATAATTAAATGACATAGATCAAGTATGGATGTGTAGCATAAAAATTACATGTAATTTGATCTAACATGCCTATTTTCAACTGGTCCAACCTTATGAGATCACCAAAAATACCAAAACAGAGTGAACCTTAAACCAAATATAAACTCCCACTAAAGTAGCATATCATCAAATGATACAACACCCATATGAGCAACATGCTCATGAAAGACCTTGGGTGGGTAACTTTTAATAAGCGGATCCGCAACCATGGAGTTTATCCTAATATGCTCTGTAGAGACTTTACCACTCTGAACTCTTTCTTTCATAACAAGGAACTTGATCTCTAAATGTTTTGATTTAGATGAGCTCCTATTGTTATTTGAATATAATACTGCAGATTGATTGTCACAAAATATCTTAAATGGTCTTTTAATATTATTAATAATGCGTAGCCCTATGATAAAATTCCGCAACTATATTCCATGATTGGATGCTTCATAACAAGCTATGAATTCAGATGCCATAGTGGAAGAAGCTATGAGTGTCTGCTTAGCACTCCTCCAAGAAATAGCTCCTCCAGCAAGTAGGTAGACATAGCTTGACATCCACCAAAATCGAAATCAGAATACCCAATGATCTCAAGTTGATCTCATGACTCTTTTGGCTGCTATCCAGTGATCCAATTCCGGATTACTTAAATATCTGCCCAACATTCCAACAATATACGCAATATCTGGACGTGTATATACTTGAGCATACATAAGACTTCCCACTACTGAAGCATAGGGAATCTTTTGCATTTCCTTTCCTTCTATATGATTTTTAGGGCATTGATTGAGACTGAATTTGTCTCCTTTAGAAACAGGGGTATCTCCTGGTTTATAATTTTGCATGCCAAATCTTTTAAACACTTTTTCTATATAGGTCTTTTGTGATAATCCAAGTATACATCGATCACGATCTCGATGTATTTGAATTCCTAATACAAAAGACGCATTTCCAAGATCTTTCATTTCAAATTTCTTTGATAAAAATCTCTTGGTTTCGTGCAAAAATCTATATCATTACTGGCAAGCAATATATCATCAACATATAAAACCAGAAAAATATACTTACTCCCATTAAACTTATGGTATATACAATCATCAATAACATTCATCTCAAAACCAAACGAGAGAATCACTTGATGAAATTTGTGATACCATTGACGAGAAGCTTGTTTAAGTCCATAGATGGATTTCTTTAATTTGCAAACTATATTCTTTGAATCTCCCGATACAAAGTTTTCTAGGTTGCATCATATAAATTATTTCATCAATGTCTCCATTTAGAAACACAGTCTTTACATCCATCTGATGTAACTCAAGATCAAAATGTGTCACTAATGCCATAATTATTCTGAATGAGTCTTTCGATGAAACTGGAGA
Source organism: Piper betle (assembly GCA_033002965.1). Lineage (NCBI taxonomy): Eukaryota > Viridiplantae > Streptophyta > Magnoliopsida > Piperales > Piperaceae > Piper > Piper betle. The sequence goes on along the minus strand of JAURVB010010283.1, from coordinate 16,600 downwards.
GAAAGTCTCATTATAATCGATGCCTTCCTTTTGAGTAAAGCCCTTTGCAACAAGACGAGCCTTATATCTTTCTACATTACCTTTCGAATCCCTTTTGGTTTTAAATATCCATTTACAACCAATAGGTTTCGCACCTTCAGGCAATGGAACAAGATTCCAAATGTCATTAGCTTTCATGGACTTTATCTCTTCATTCATAGCATCAATCCACTTTTGAGAATTAGAACTCGTCATGGCTTGATGAAAAGTGATTGGATCATCTTCCATCATTCCAATGTTATCCTCATGTTCTTCGAGAAAGATGATATAATCATCTGAAATTGCATTTCTCCTTTTTCTTGTGGATCTCCTTAATGGCATTTGCTCTTGAGGTTGTTGAGTTTGCTCTTCATGTATAACTTGATTAGGGAGATTCTCGACATTGTCTTGTAATTTTGGTATTGTTTCTTGAACAACATCAGGAATATGACCTTGATCCTGATTATTGTCAAGAACAATCATGGGAAGAAAAACAGATTCTTCTTCAAAGACAAAGTCTCTAACCTCATTTCCTCCTCCAAACTCAATATCCTCAAAGAACTGGGCATTGCCCGTCTCAAAGAATGACCTTATTGTGGGATCATAAAACTTATATCCTCTAGACCGTTTAGAATACCCAACAAAATAACTACTAACTGTTCTTGAGTCCAGTTTCTTTTCATTTGGCCTATAAGGCCTTGCCTCAGCTGGACAGCCCCAAATGCATAAATGCATAATACTGGGTTTCTTTCCAGTCCATAATTCATAAGGGGTCTTAACAGTTGCCTTTGTTGGTACTCTATTAAGAAGATATACTGCTGTCTTTAGTGCCTCACCCCAAAGTAAATCAGGTAAAGTAGTATGAGCAATCATACTTCTTACCATGTCCTTTAATGTTCGGTTTCGTCTTTCAGCAATACCATTCATGCTAGGAGTACCTGGCATTGTGTATTGTGGGACGATTCCGCACTCTTCTAGGAATTTGGCAAATGGTCCTGGACGTTGTACACCTGATCCATTATATCTACCATAGTATTCACCACCACAGTCAGATCTGATAGCCTTAATAGTTTTGTCAAGTTGGTTCTCAACTTCAGCCTTATATGCCTTAAATATGTCCAATGCTTGAGACTTCGCATGAATGAGATAAAGGTAACCATAACGAGAATAATTGTCTATGAACGTAATAAAATATTGTTGACCATTCCAAGAAGCCGTAGGGAATGACCTACAAATGTCCGTATGTATTAGTTCTAAGACGCTTGAAGATTTATTGGCACCTAGTCTCCTTATATTTGTTTGTTTTCCCTTAATGCACTCAATACAGACTTGAAAATCTGATAAATTGAGAGAATCAAGAATTTTATTTGACATAAGTCGTTCAATTCTGTGTTTAGAAATGTGTCCTAAACGCTTGTGCCATAATAAAGTAGAATTCTCATTGGTTAATTTTCTTTCCGTACCACTTATAACCCACATGCAAAGTTTCATTAAAAGATGCAATAGTATCAAGTAAATACAGATTATCATAAAAAGACAAGAAACTTGTACTAACAATCTTTGAATTTAAGAAAAGACTAAACTTATTATTTCTAAATGAACAAGAGTAACCAGATTTGTCCAATATAGAAATAGAAACCAAATTCCGTCTAAAAGACAGATACTATATATGTCTCTTTTAAATCCAAATAATATCCTGTCTTTAATAATAATCTAAAAATCCATTATTGCTTCAACTATAACTAATTTACCATCACCCACATAGATGAATCTTTCAGCATCATTTGGCTTTCGGCAACTCAGGCAACCTTGCATTGACACACTTATGTGAGTAGTAGCACCCGAATCTAGCCACCAAATGTGTATGGAGCTGAAGCTAAATTAACCTCAGAACAAACAAAATTAAGAAATTGACCTTTCTTTACACGCAATGCGTGATACTTAGTGCATTCCTTCTTCATCTGTCCAGGTTTACCACAAAAGAAACAACAAGAAGCCTGATTTTCTTTCTTTTACTATTGTTTGTGAGACCCATTGTCAGCATCCTTAGCCCTTTTTCTTTCCTTATTTTTGTCTTTAAAATTGGAACTGAATTGATGTTGGCATAAACCATATAAGCAGATTGATTAACCGGATTCATAGAACAAAACAAAATACCCATAATAAGATAAATAATTCAATCAATATTGAATCCCATCATCAGATACCTAGCACAACATTAATATTTAGTTTTTGGACAGAAATATTAATTAATAAGTGGTACTCTAAATCGAGTAATTAAATACGGATAATAAATCCTGTCAAATAATAAACCTTCCTTTGGGCCGATTTATTATCCATATGAAAACTTGATAATTATCTCATATTTAAAATGAGTCTCAATACAGTAATCAAATATAGATAATAAATCCTGTCAAATAATAAACCTTCCTGTGGGACGATTTATCATCCACATGGAAACTTGATAATTATCTCATATTTAAAATGAGTCTCAATACAGTAATCAAATATAAATAATAAATCTCGTCAAATAATAAACCTTTATTTGGGCCGATTTATTATTCATATGGAAACCTGATAATCATCTCATATTTATTACATATGACACAATTCCTGATTCACGTATATATTTATGTCCAACATCCAATATAATGCGCTTACCACTTGAGTAAAATGCAGAGACTAAAGTGCACATAGAGCTTGTTAAGACGTTCAACATAACATGGTAACATATCAAATTCTACTAGCAAGTACATTTCAGTGCTGAGTTATCCTTACATAATATTGATTAATGATGCAGAACACAATATCTTTCATCTAGTCAATGACATTACAAGACTTTGTTTTATTAGAAGTCCGTATCTTTATGATGATATCCATGTTTCTTATATGCAAGCTGATATTCTTTGGCTGATACATCTGAAATGTTCAACTTCTGATAGCTTAGTTCTACATTTTTTGTTGGCCAATCTACTTTGTGAAGGTGCGGTCCTTGCAAGGTGATGGCACCTAAGTTTAAGGAGCTTTCCGAGAAGTATCATGATGTTGTCTTTCTTAAGCTTGACTACAATCAAGAAAACAGAGTATGTATTTTTTGTCGGGCAGTCGTTTTTTTCTCTATTCTCTGTGTTTGGGCATTCATGTTTGATCACCTGGTTTGATATTTGAAGCCTTTGGCTAAAGAGTTGAACATAAAAGTGGTTCCAACCTTCAAGATTCTGAAGGACAGCAAGGTTGTCAAGGAGGTTACCGGTGCCAAATACGAAGACCTGGTTTTTGCATTTGAAACCGTCAAATCCAGTTGAAGCATTTCACTCATTCCCCATTGACAATAATTGCTTATTTTGCAAACATAGAAAACTGCACTTCGATTGTGTACAAATGTAATTGACTTGCTAAGTTTCAATAGATATGGTCTCTGTACATGGAGTTGACGCAAAGTACCAAGTTCACTTAACAAAATTATTCGTATAACATATTCCAGGTTTGTAGCGTATACGTAGCTTAGAACAATGTAAAGTCCTGATTTCAGTTCCACTTGATTTTAGTCATAGAGATTTTTTTCATCAACAGGTCTGTTTGATTCGCATAATAAAAAAATAAAAAAAATCCAACGGAGCATAAAAAATCCAAATGGCATGCCATTATAAAAATAGAGCGTATGTTTAAATGATATATAAGCGGTACGTTTAAAAAAAGAAGAATCAAGTAGGTAGATTTGAGAACACAAGCATGACCCTAAGGCCACATCATATCTGCAGAATAAAGTTCGTACTTGTTTCTCAAAACAAAATGCTATAATGATATGAATAAATAAATTTCTATGCTGATCTCAAACAAAGTTAGCGATTCAACCTACTCATCTCTTTGAGACTTTGCTCTCTCCATTACCATGCAAACCCGCTACAGTAAATCATCGACAGCATTTATTATTTGTTCACCAAAATGGGTTGGTCTTCACGGTTCAATAATGAAAAGCGGCTGCAAGAAAAGCCAAAAAGAGAGAAAAATTTACTTCTATGATTCCATCTGCACAGGCTGCTACCTAAAATGTATTCCAAAATTTATGCATTTGGTTCCCCAAAAAATAATGCATCGTATGATTTGTATTACCATGTCCACACTAACGGGCTTGCCATCTTCCACAAGGACCTCAACAATTTTGCCTGATTGTTCAGCCTGCAACAATTAAATACGAAAGCATTAACACCAAGAAAAGATCCAAATTAAACAGACAACCCAAATATAGGATTTTGAATCATTAAATGCTTCTTGTTTTATAGCAATAAAATTGTCTTGCCAGTTGAAAGAAACATTCTCCGTAAATCTTATTTAGCAAGACACAGTGTTGCTCATTGTTAGTAGTCAAGCTAAACGGACTTCACGCTAACTCTGGCACAGTAATTCAGTACCTTGCATTGCCTGAAGTAAATTAAGTTCATAAGAGACTCAAAAGTAAGAAGGCCTAAACCATTATAAGTTGTCAAGCGATTGTGCAAAATATACTAACTATTAATTAATTAATATGTTTGAAAAGCCAAAAGATCTTAGCAAAATTAATTCTAAAATTGAACTATGTGAATAGCTAAGCACAAAGGCGCGTTCAATGACTTGAATCTGGGTTAAGTTGACCCAAACGAGATGCAAGCTGGAGCTGATTTGAACTGGCTCAGATTGATTAATCCAAGCGGATAGAAGTAGCATTGGTCTCTGAACCAAATAAAAATGATTGAGCATTATATCCAAAATAATTTAGCTTCTAATCACTTAGTTTTAACTCCAATTAGATGTATAGGCAGGTCAAAAGATACAACAAGAAAAACTATACAGTGACAACAAGCAAGCAAACAGTCATACAAATTAACAGTCACAAGTAGATTGTCAATATGCTGCAGTGGTTCATAAAAATAGAAGTTTGAGTAGAACCAAGTTACACATTAAAAGCTGAAAAGAAGATGCAGGGAAAAAGTCAAAAAAATTTATATTGAATGGTCACAAAGACTGCATAAACAGCTTAAGACACTAATCAAAAGGACAATTAAAAATCAGTCTATAAACTGATACAAATGTTCATCAGCCAATAAGATAACATATTCTAAATATTACAGTAAAAAATATAGCATGTTCAAATTCGAACCCAATAACCATTCAAATATTTTCAATAAGGAAAGGACAACAATTTGGTCTATTTTTCTACCCATACTAGCCTTACAAATTTTTAAAATTAGACAAACTGAACCGAACAGTATAAAGCAAAACATTCGAATCACATATAAATCATTATCACTTCAAGTCCAATATAATTGATAACAATATTGGACTTTAAGCTGCCGCATTAAGATGATCCCCAGAGCCATAATAAGTGGCAAGATGAGATAATGTTACAAATTACAATACCATGAGGAGTTCAATTTACTCAACTAGAACGCAATGACATGAAATGTAATTAGTTTCATCAGAACGTAGAATTAGCTTCCCTACCTCAATTTCATTCATCATCTTCATTGCTTCAATAATGCATAATGTTTGACCTTTTTTGACTTGATCTCCGACCTGCATAAGATAAAAATAATGCCAAACAAAATAAAAAAGACAAAGATGATGATTTTCAATCGTACAATCTCAACTTGCTGACTATTAAAGTCTATCGCACACCATTGAGAAACACAGACCAAAATCATGTGTCTCACCTTTACAAATGGGGCTTCTTCAGGTTCTGGCCTTCTGTAAAAGATTCCAGCCATTGGACACTTCATAGATGGAAGAGAAGATGTAGGAGCCTTTGCAGCAGTGGGCGGGGCCTGTCCAGGTGCAGGTAGAGCAGGACTACTTGCAGACGGGGGTGGAGGTGCATACTGAGGTGGAATAGCAGTGGCTGGCGACTGCATCATAACAACAGATGCAGATGCTGGTGGTTGAGGAAGTGCCTCTCTTTTCCGGACAACTAGTTCACAGTCGTTCTGCTTGAGCTGTAACTCCACAATATCACGCAAATCCACAAGTCTGCAGAACCACAACACTACAATTACAAAGATTCGAAATGTCATTCATTATGGAATGTTCAGAAAAAAATATCGCATAAAGCGGATTACTTCATGAGGCCGGAAATTTGGGTAATAAATTCGGAGATGGATGCGTTTGAGATGGATGGGGAGGGTTCGGGTTTAAGATCTACTTTCTCCTTTGCAGGTGTCGGAGATGAATTTGAAGAACCATCCACAGTAACCTTAGACACAACATGAGAATTCCAAAACATGTTCAGGATACCTCCAATAATCAAAAGCCAGATCTTATGAAACAGTCTTCCTGAAAAGCTTGCCTCATTTACTTGAGCTCTTGGAATTGCTAACAGGTTCCTGCTATAACGTGATCCCTGACATGGCAAATTTGCAAAATCGCATCAACTAAACATCAAATCTAATACAAACGAACAAAAAAAAGAAAGCATTTTCATTGAAACTGATGACACTCACAGCCAAACCACCATAATTTACAGCAACCACATACATATAATCATCAGTTCTGTCGAATACTGTTTTATTGCACATTCCATTAAACAATTCAAATTATAACATCCAATTCTACTAATCGGTAAAAACAAAAAAACAGAGTCCATCGGTGCCGATCTACTGGAAGACCACAAATTTCGCAAAGCAGAGACCAAACCTGGAGAGATGATCAAAACCCATACCTTGGAAGCAAGGAGCCACAACTTGGGCTTGGCGGGAACGCGGAAAGCGACCCTTCGATGATGGGGACCTTCGACGGAGGACTCGCCCGACGAATGCCCGCTCCCGCTAACGGGTACAGCCGCGGTCGCCGCAGGCAAAGAAGCCGCCATTGCCAGCACCAGTTCCGCAATCGACCAAAAAGATCCAAACTTTCACCGCTTCACGGTACCAAATCAAACGACGTCAAAACCTGCGTCCGAACGGTGAGCGGGAAATGAGGGGAGGCGGTTAAACCGTTCAAGAGGAGGATGAAGTGGGGCAGCGAGGGACGGGGGAGTTTATGCCATCTTCAACCCTATTATTTAAAGATAATGATGTTGCAAACTTGGCCATATCATCAATAAGAAAAGGCAGCACAAGAATTTCAATTATACGATAAGCTTTTGTAAAGATTTTTTTAATGAAATCTAATTTATATAAAGTGGTATTCCAATGTTGTAAAATGCGGCTATATCAATAATAGAAAAAAAACCATCTGCTTCAAATGTAAGATAATAATCGTAATTGTAAAGATTTTTTTATTGATGACGTGGCCCTCCTATCATGTTTAATGGAGTTATTATTATTTTTTTAAAGGAAACGGTATGTGATACTTTTAGTTAGTGCGATCCGTGAGAGTGATTTTTTTCTATTTTATTTTATCAGATTATTTACACAAATTTACACTTATCCAATTATAAAGATAATTTTTATACTTATTTAATTATGTGAAAGACTTCTATACCTCAAAGAAAAAGTCTCAATAATTTTAAAATTACAGAAGATTTTTTTAAAAATTGAGCGATTTATAATTCCTCGCCTTTAAAGAGACAAAGCTCGCAAAATTCAATAGATAGCGAGCCTGTTTGGAAGGCCGGGAGGAAATCTTTTTCGTATAAAGGTGCGAAACTTTGAGATCGGAGTGTTCCTTTGGCGGCGCCTCACCATCTTGGCGGAGCACGAGCCAAACGCTGCTGTCCGGAGCCATCTTCTCGGGCCACGAAAACCCCCCACCACATAGTTGCTGACACGTCGGAAAGGAGGACCACTTGCGGCACAGCCGCCGTTCGTCGCTTGAAGGATTGCTGTCAAACCCCTGTTGCCGTCCTTCACCGGAGTTGAGTAGCAGATGCCATCTTGCTGCTGCCGTGAAGTCTATCGCTTTGCCAAGGAGCACGCTTTGCCATCTTGGAGTGCCGCTGGCTGGAGTCGTCGCCAACGCCTGAAGATCACAGCCTTGCTGCAGCGGATCTACCCCAAGGGTGGTTTTCTCTTTTGGAGGTAAAAACAGAGGAGGTTATCCTACATCCGTGAAGCCTTGACGGAATTTGTCACTGTTGAAGTCGTGCTGCCACCCTCGTCGTGAAGTCCCGCTTGATTCTACTGTCACCCCCGGCCGCGCCAAGTTGCCGCCTTTGACAAGCCTCGCCGGAGCATAGCTGTGGAAGGTTTTCCTGGAGGTTTGGATTTTTCCCTGGTTGCCGCTTTCCCGATCACTGCACACTGTCTAGGAGCCCAACTTTCCGCTCGTCGGAGACATCGCGAAGCCTTGCAATATTGCTGTCCACCACTGTTTGCCGGCAGCCCATCACCATCTCTGCTCGCCGAGGGAAGGAGGAGTTTGCCGGTGCCCAACCGAGAAGAAGTGCCCAGGTCGCCACGCCCTTGCTTTGCCGGAGTCAAAGTGCTGCCAGTGGAACACAGATCGATTAGAAGGAGAAGGGGAGGATCCACCTCGTCAGAGCAACATCTATGGCGACGCCCAAGACCATCGCCGGAATTTTGTGAGCAATTGCTGGACGAAGAAGATAGCATTGAAGAGGTTGTGCCAGGAGTGGAAGGTGGATTTCAGGGTGGTTTTTCGATTAATGTCGGTCATTTTTAACCCCGACGTGGTGTCGAAAGTGAATTGGGTGACCTATTATTGACATCTAGGTGGAGTCTTGCAGGAATTTGACGCTTGTCCAAGGGAAAAGTCAAGAAGAAGTAGTTGATTGCATAATGTGGAAACAAAGGAGATAGCAGCAGAAAATAACCCCAGAGAGAGAAATTTTGCGGCTGTGGCTCCACCAAACGTGAAGCGTGTAATTCGGATTTTGGTTTGTTCTCTATTATTGCCCGAGTCCGCTTACCCTATGAGATCGTGACCAGCTAGCCCAAGAACTGATTAAACCACCGTTACACGAATCGGCCGATTTGGAGTAGAACTGGTCGATTTAAATCGGATCGGCAGTGTGTCGATCCGATTTTTAGGCCAAATCAGTCGGCTCCGAATCGGCGTCCAACTCAACCGAGTCATCCCGATTCCGACCGATTTAAATCGGTCGGAATTGGGGTGAATCGGAAAAATCGTTTTTGGGAAAATTATTAAAATACCCTAGGTATAATATTAATTTAATTATTTAAATAAGGGTAAAATTGGAATTAAAATTTTAAAAACCTAAACTTACCTGACGGCGGTGACGGCGAGCAACGACGGTGGCGATTGGGCGACGGGGGGACGATCTGGAGGGGTGGGGCGTGGTTGGCGGGGGGAGGCGGGGAGGGAGAGGGAGGGGTTGGCGGGGCGTGGTGGGCGCAGGGCAGGGTGGGACGGGGCGGGTCGAGTCGGGTCAGGGGGAGGGGGCGCGGCGGCAGCGACGGCGACGACGACTTGGAAGGAGGGTGGATGGGGGAGAGAACGGTCGTGGGTGAGAAATAACTGCGGTGGCATTTTTGTAATTAAAACTTGACTCGTGTCCGACTCGAGTACAAAATAATAACTAATTCAAAATAATTTTAAAAAAATCTAAAAAATATCATAAAATATAATATATATATAATAATATCAAAATGACATTAATATTTAATTTTTATATATTTATTCATGAGTTGTCAAATTATTATATATGACCGATTTAGACCGATTTAATTGGACCGATTCCTGTCCGATTTAGACCGATTCCAATTCTGATTCTGACTCCTTAGAAAACCGATTCCGATTTATGCAACCATAGATTAAACTCGTGCATGGACCTTACCCGGACCTAGACTAGACCTGTGATCATGACCCATCTACAATCCAGATTTAAATTGGCACATCGTACATGACCAGCACACAATTGCACGCAGAGAAAAAAGAGCCAGAGCATGTCTAATATTTATTTATTTTGAACCAACTCAAAGTAGCTAATTCAGTCTATTAAAGATCTAAAAATAATTTGAAAGTATTAGAGACCTTCGATCAAGTCAAAATTTGTTATACTACTATTTTTGGATGCTTCGGACGTAGTGGTAGGGTTATTTTGAGGATTTAAAGACCAAAAATGAATAAATTATATTGAAGTCAAAGATCTCAAAGATAAATTTATTTAAGGGTGACAAAATTTACTATTTTATATAAAATATAAGATTAAAGGAAAAATAATAAATTGTAAATACCAATCTCACCGTAGATTGACTTCGAGATTTGATGAGGTAGACAAAAGAAATGAGTTCCTTTTATTGATGATAGATTTTAACTTTTCAAATAATAACCTTAAAGCATTAATTCTGAGATAACTAGAATAACTTTTCAATTGGAATCATTTATGAATTACGTGTTATTCCCAACATGTGACATCTTATTTTAATTTTATTTTGATTGTACTGTTTGTTTGTGTGGTACGACAAGGGCACCCCAATCCACTGGATTGAAAAGATGCAATCTGGATAAAAGGGTGGACGATCCCGCGCAAAGATTTAAGTTGAACTATTTTTTAAAATTAAAATTTTAATTAAATATTGATCCATAACGAGTTTAATTGAACTTCAAACTAGTGGTACTACAACGAATTTAAGCCATTGTTGTCATACTTATCAATTTATTAATGTAATATTTATTATGATTTTTTGCATATAATACATTTTGTTATTTTTGCATATCTATCTTTAACCAAATTATTAACCCATTAAGTATTTTTCTAATAATTTTGTTATTTAAAAAATAAATAAGTATTTTTATATGCAACTTTCTACTTGTTTGTTCGTTATAAGACCTTTTAGTAAATTAGTTTTATTTTTTGTATACTTATCTTAAACGTAATTGTCAAAATACAACTAGAGTTAAAAAGAAATATATATATATATATATATATATATATATATATATAGAGAGAGAGAGAGAGAGAGAGAGAGAGAGCGAGAGAGAGAGAGAGAGAGAGATCCCACAAGTATTAAACAAAAGAATAATAATGAAATAAGAAGAAGAAAACAGAGGATTAGGCTACGCCGCCTCCCCTTCTTCCACGCCATGGCCTCTACCACTTCCTCTCCGCCATAGGTTTAGGGTTGGCACACAAAATGAGCCGAGCTCCTCTTGTTCACTATAAAGTTAGGCTCAACTCGACTTGTAGGCTCGATGAGCTTGAGCTGAGCTTGAGCTGAGCTCAAGCTGGCTTGAGCTCATCAATTTTTTTGAACATTTTTTTAGAATTTTCAATGACCTTTTTGAATATTTTGGGTTTTTGTTATAAATAATAATTATTAATTTTTGGTTCATGAAAATAAAATGGTAAGACAATAAATAATTAAAAGAAATAAATTATATTGATTAAAAATAATAATTTGGATAACAGTACATAGTAGGATTATAAGTACGGGCACCATGTGCTGCCAGATCTGGGCGTCCAGATTTCACTATCCTAAATTTGATTTTTGGACCCGTCAGACCCGCCCTAGACCCGCCTGCTCGTTTGTCCGCCGGGGCTCACCGGACCATCCGCTTGTTCGCGGTGGCTCGCCGGACCGCCCGCCCCTCGGCTGGCAGCGCCTCTGCTACTGCCCCTCGCCCGCCGCAACGACCCCCACCACCCCCAGCCCTGCCGGCGCCCTCCCCCGGCCCCTGCCTGCCGCCCACCACCCTCCCCCATTCCCCCTCGTCCCCGGCCACCCCTTCCAACCCCCGCCGCCGCGCCAGCAACCCCCCAGCCGCCGTCCCCGCCTGCCGCTCGCCCACCACCCTTGCCCACCCGTCCGCCCGCTCGACCACCCTCCGCCGTTGCCCACTCCCCGCCGCGGCGCCCATCCGCGCCGCGGCGCCCCATCCCGCCGCCTCCTCCTGCCCGCCGGCGCCCTCCCCCGCCACTGCTTGCCGCCGCACCCCCCACCCCGTGCGGTGGCAGGGGGGTTGAAAGGCGCGGCCGAGGGCAAGGGGGAATGGGGGTGGTGGGTGCGGCGGCAGGCAGTGGCGGGGGAGGGCGCCGGCGGGGCGGGAGGGAGGTGGCGGGATGGGGCGCCACGGCGAGGGGAGCGGCAGCGGTGGAGGGTGGTCGAGAGGGCGGACGGGTGACAGGCGGGCGTGGGTGGTCGAGCGGGCGGACGGGCGGGCGGGTTGCGGGCTAGCAGGTCTCAAGCGGCTTATCAAATCTGGACCGCTGGATTTCAATCCAGCGGCCCAGATTTGGCGCCGCATGGTGCGCTGCAAAAAAGGGTAGCGCACCATAGAAAAATTCTATAAGTACATCCCAACTAGGTTGACACCTACAAACATATATACAATCATGTGAAATTTTAATCAACAAATACAAAAAATTATGTTAATTATCACATGTAATTGAAAAATAAGTAAAATCTTCAACATCATCTAGTTGTCAATGTTACACTACTCGTTGTTCCTGGTGATACCAATTATCCAATCATGTTGGCACATGACGACTTTCACTACATCCAGAGCTAATCTATTTTGATTTTTTTATAACCCGACCACCTATGCTAAACGTCGACCCCACCGTTACGATTGACATAAGTGGCTTGAGCGGATGACTGGTGGACAACCTGATATGTTTGGATCTGCAATTTCTGTTTGATGAGTAGTATATTGTAGATATTTTGAATTTTCGTCATCGTTTTCGTTTTTGGTCTGATGCCAACGACAGGGGCCAACAACGTTACTGAGAAGTAAGTAATTGTTAGATCGACGGTGTGGAAAAAGCCAAAACGGGCCTTGTTTTCCGCATGCATTGTGAATATGTAGTCTTTGCCCAGTGAATGTGGTACGTTACTGAGAAACTCCCGTACAACACTAGATGCACAGGTAGAAGTTTGTCTAATGGAGTATCTTCTGCTTTTCAATTTTTACCGTCTAAAAAGAGTCCGGTTAGCCTCAATGCCACAAATTTTAAGCAGATTATTTCGTTCAATTTAGGCTAATCTCTCTCAATTTAAGCCGATTATCTCCCTCGCTAGACCTGTGTTGGGAGTATAATTATAATATGTTGAAGGGAGTGTAATTTGGCAAGTAGGCAGCTGGAGTAGCCAACCATTCGGCAGGTTTGAAGTAACAAATGGATGGATATGAGTCGTGTGGTTGGAGTAAAGGATAAATTAACATGATTGCAAATTGCGAGGAGAAAATAGCAATAAACTCCCAATTATGTTGACGTGAAAGTGAGAAAATAGAATTCCCTCGTCTAATTTAAATCTTTTGTTTTTAGAATTGGAAAGAATACACCTCATTGTTTTTGGAAAAGAAACGAAAAAAATCCCACCATAGAGAAACAAAAATGTCTAAAATTAAACAAAAAAAAAGAGTGGAGAAGGATATTTGCTAGAATCCTAGTCCGCCTGATAGTTGGCAGCTAAGTTTGAGGGTAAAAAATGATTGGTCAGAAATTTGTCGTCAGAGATCATCGTTAACAAAGGTTATTTTATATATATATATTTGCTAGAATCCTAGTCCATTGGATACTTACTGGATACTTGGGAGCTAAGTTTGATCGTGGAAAATGATTGGTTAGAAACCTATTATCAGATCCAACAAACAAAATCAAACTACTCCAATAATCACCTTTCAAAAAAAATAGCACATGCAATGATCAAGAGCAATATCAAGATCGCTAATCAAACAATCGGCCCCCCATCAACACATACATCAAGAACCCAAAATACCGTACGAGCACATAACCCTAGCAAAGGCCACAAGCAGTGAAAATTGAAGAAAAAAAAAGACAACCTAATCAATCAATCATAACAAAGAAGAAGCAGAGAGGGATAGCGTACGAAGAAGAGGGAGAGGAGAAGGGGCTCGGGGATGGCGGAGAGGTCAGAGATGAAGGAGATTTTGGTGGCGGCGGCGTCAATCGCCAGCGAGAGGAGTGATGGTGTCTCAGCCACCACCTCCGGCTTGATCGTGTCACATTGATCGACTCTTCTCACTTCGCCGCCTTTCATCCATAATTCCATAAATCGGAATCGGAATCGGAATCGGAATCGGTTTTTGAGGGAGTCAGATTTGGAATCGGAATCGGACTAGATTTGATAGGAATCGGTTCAGTTGAATCGGTCTGAATAGGTCCAATGACATCAGCATTGGCGGGGTTGGGCAGCACAGATGGATCTGGCTGTCACCGACCAAGTCCGTTTGCTGCCTGGCCATGTGGGTAAATTCGAGTGTGGTTGGATTTGGTTTGGGGGCGGCCTGACATGGCTGCTCGCGGCTAGCACGGTAGGTCGGCAACCGTGAGCACACTGTATGTAGTTTTTTTTAATAATAGATCTCTGTTGTTTTTATGATTGGACAACCCAGATCTAAGTTTAGTTTTTTAAAAAAAATCAATAAATTTGGGTTGTCCTTGTAATTAGACACCCAGGTGAAAGTTTGGTTGAGGAAAAATTTCCTTCACCTGGCGCACCTAAGCGGCTCTCGTATATATATGGGCATGTGTTTAATATGGGTCGTCTCAATTCTTTTAAAAAAAAAACAACTAAACCCTTCTTACCCTGACGGTGCATGTGGTGGCCATGATTGGCTGCCTGGTGGCTCGACATGTGTGGTCGCACACAGATTTGGTCGTAGTAATAATTTTTTTAAGGCACGACTAGTGCACCTTAAAAAAACATTTGGCCGGCAACTAGGTTCCAGCCATGACTGGCCAAACCTGGCTCGGGCCTAGTGCCATTGACGACACTGGCGAGGTCCTGCTGGCCAGCTATGGCCGAACCTTGGCCGCCCGCGAAAGAAGGGGTAAAAGATTTTGTTTTTTAATTATCAAATCTTGGTCATCTTTATGATGAGACAATTAATTAGAGCTTGGGGTAGGAACATGTTCATACCTTGGGCAAATGAAAACTTTTACTATATATATATATAAGAAATTTCTACAATGCGCTGCCAGGATTTGGCAGCGCATTGCAACATAGGGACGGATCGAAATCCTCCTCACCATCCTCCTTGCAGCCGCCACCAACCTTCCCCCCGGCCCCCGTAGTCTCCTGTGGCCTAGTAAGTCCCTCTTGGACATCAAGCCCTTCCTCCGCCCCGTCTACGGCCCCATCCTT
Source organism: Piper betle (assembly GCA_033002965.1). Lineage (NCBI taxonomy): Eukaryota > Viridiplantae > Streptophyta > Magnoliopsida > Piperales > Piperaceae > Piper > Piper betle. Next base: position 1,577 of record JAURVB010010283.1, on the reverse strand, counting down.
ACCCTCCGCTTTGGCGCCCGCGCCAACATCTTCCTCTCCGACGTCGTTGCTTACCGCCTCCTGGATGCTGCCGGCGCTGCCGCCCGCACCAGCCCCACCGGCAACCCCGTTGCCTGCGTCATCAACTCCAACCAGCACAGCATCAGCTCCGCCGGCCACGACCCTCTCTGGCACCTCCTCCGCCGCAACCTCACGACGGAGATCCTCCACCCCCCACGTTTGGTCCTACGGCAAGGCCTGCGTGTGGGTCCTTGACGTCCTCCTTGCCAGGCTTGCTGCCGACTCGGCCGCCGCCGGCCGCGTCCAGATCGTCGAGAGCTTTTAGTATGCCATGTTCTGCTTGCTCCTCTTCATGTGCTTCAGCGAGAGGTTGGAGAAGAAACAGGTGAGAAAGGTCGAGACCTCGCTCCAGGCGTTGCTATTGAGCTTTGGGCAATTCAACGTCTTCACTTTTTTCCCGAAATCTGCCAAGTACCTGTTTCGGAAGAGATGGAACGAGTTGTTGGCGATGCTGAGAAGGCGAGAAGAGGTTCTGATTCCTCTGATCAGAGCTTGATCGGAAAAATAGAGGAAAGGAGCAGAGGATGAGGAGGAGCAGAGCTTTGTGTTTTCCAACATCGATTCGGCTCTGAAGTTGGAGTTGTTGGAGGAAGGCGGTCGGCGGCTAACGGAGGGGGAGATTGTGACGCTCAGCTCCGAGTTTATCAACGCCGGCACGGACACCACCTCCACCGCCCTCCAATGGGTCATGGCGAATCTGGTGAAGCACCCGGAGAGACAGAGGAAAGTGGTCGAGGAGATTGAGTCGGTGATGGAAGGGAAAGGAGGCGGTGGTGATTATGTGGGGGAGGAGGATCTGCTGAAGATGAAGTACTTGAAGGCGGTGGTGATGGAGACGGTGGGCCAGCACCAACCTGGGCACTTCGTGCTGCCGCATGCGGTGAAGGAGGAGTTGGAGATTGATGGGTACATGATACCCAAGGATGGGACGGTGAACTTCATGGTGGCGGAAATGGGTCAGGACGGGGAGGTGCGGGAGGCACCGATGGAGTTCCGGCTGGTGAGGTTCTTGGAGGAGGAGGTAGACATCACCGGTACCAAGGAGATCAAGATGATGCCGTTTGGTGTGGGGAGGAGGATATGCATGAAAAAATTTTGGGCCGCTGGATACCATGCACTGCAAAAAGGGCAGCCCATAGCAACCCTTCTCTCTCTATATATATATAGAATAATATTACGGTGCGCTGATCTTTTGGCAGCGCACCATGAGTGGCCAATCTATGCCGTTGGATCGCGATCCAATGGGCCAGATCACTTTTCCAAAAACACCCCTCCACAGTCCGCCGCCCGCCCCTGCCGGCCGGCCGAGCCCCGCCGCGGCCCACGCAGCCGACCCCCGCCGGAGCCCGCCCGCCGGACCTCCCCAAGCCGTCGCCCCCCGGCGGCCCCCTCCGCCACCGCAGATCCAGCCGCTCCCGCCCCCTACACCTGCCCGCCGCCCCCCGGCCACCGCCCCCTGCCCCCCGCCACCGCCATCCGCCACCACCCCCTCGCCACCACCCACCTCCACCCCCCCT
>JAURVB010010282.1:0-17620 GCA_033002965.1 Piper betle | reverse complement strand
TTATAATAACTAAGTCGTATTAAATCCTAAAAAATTCATAAAAATTGGGAAAAATCCCGTAAAATCAAACAAATACCAAACATCGTAATTATATGCTCTAGAACTATCAACCCACCCGAAATGCCCGTAACGCATCCTAACGCAAAAACGGCCTAAAACTAATTCTACGATCCATTATATATAAAAATAATAAAAAAATGACTGGCATACTCTCATATATCTGATAACTCATTCTGTTCTACTGTGTTCATGACGTTATCATCATATACTTGGGTACACATGACCCTCATAGCTCATACACGCGACTGGCATCGGCTCGGTACACGTGTCCTGAAATTGACTCAACTCAAAAAATAACGGTCGACCCGACCGGTTCTAAATATAAAACCCTAACTCGAATCGTGGGTTTTACATGGAGGCTGCGAGATCTGGGCGCCCTCCCTCCCCGCCACGGCGGCGGCGCTCCGCCTCCGCCCCCCATGCCGCCCTCGCCCCGCCTCGCCCACCCCCGGCCGGATCCCGGCCGCTGGCGAAGGAGAGGGGTGGTGGAAAATTTTTTTTCATCAAATCTGGGCCGTCCGATCATAAGGACGGCCCAGATTGTCTTGGCGCATGTAAGGGTTTCCTGCCTCTTGCGCAGGAAACCTTTACCCATATATATATATATATATATATATAATATATATATATACGAAAAGTTCGATTCAAGTCCATCCAAGGTTGAAATTGACTTAAGACTTAAAAGTAACAATATAGACCAGAATCGAGGCAACACCCTGAACTTAATCGAGTGAAAATCTACTACTTAAATCAAGCTAGGCCCACAGGGCAATCAATCAGTTCAAAACCCCTAAGATACTTGTAAATGAGATACTTTGAAAATCCTAAATGGATACTAAACGATGCAGCGACCTAGATCTAGCCATTAAACCCTAGTTATCACATAAAAAAAATATGTATACCTTGTGCATACACTAATAACTCATATTTTACTGCAGCATGACTAAAGTTATAATCTGCATCTTGGGCAAACTCAACCTTCATAACATACTCATTTAGGCCCCATACTCATGCTCTAAAAACTTGTCTGGCTCGAACTCATTCAAATCGACTCGAGACTGACCCAAACCAGGTAAAAATACAAACGGGTAAGACCCTAACATGAAACTGGGGTTACAATTTTTCTCTGAGACTATGATTCAACAATTAACCAAATAAATAAAAGCATTAAATATAATAAAATACAAATTTCATGAAGAAAATAATAACTAAAATTTCAATCAAAATAATTATTAATGTCATTGATTTAAGGTTCATCTCATCTTTGGCATAATAAAATCTACTCCATAAAATAAGTAAATCAAACCATTAAAAAAGCATTTGAAAGATTCGTAAAAATATAACCAATAAACCACAAATAAGAAAAGAAGAAAAACTCTTGTGAATTGATCTTTAAAAACGAACAAGCTTCTTCTTCCTTATTTTGAGTCTTCAATCAGCCGCCTTTAAAAAACCAAAACCTTTGAGAAGAGCTTACAAAAATATGAAGAATAGATGTGAAAAACTCTCCCAAATTCGTGCATAAATAAACTTTTTATAGTTAGAAATATTGGAGTTTTGCTTGTGGAACAAATGGAAAATTGGCCGCAAAGCGGTCTTGGTGGTGCTGGTTCAGTGGCCAGGGGCGAGCAGGAGACTCGCCAGTAGTGAGCCGTAGTGGTGGTGGCATTTGGGGTGTAACTCTAAAATCATGGGAAATCTACAAAAAATAACATGCTAAAGCTAGGGCAGACATGGGCGGCTCACATCTTGCCACGTAGCACGATCTGAACGTTCGACAACTCGGCGTTTAGTGAGACCCACTCATATATATATATATATATATATATATATACAAAAAGCTTGGATCGAAACCCTGCAAAATTGAAATTGACCCGAGTTCTAAAATTGACTTTATAAGCGGGAATCGAGGCCTGAACTCAATTAGGTGAAAATATATGGTTTAATCAAGTTGGGCCCACATGGGCACAATCTAGTGATTTAAAATCCCTATGATGCATGTTAATGAAATACCATGAAAATTCCAAACGGATATTAAATGCTACAATGGCCTAAATCTAGGCCTAAAACCCTGGTTAACTCATATAAATCATCTATATACATCGTGTATACACTAATAGCTCGTGCTATATTGTATCATAATTGAAACTATCATACGTATGTCAGGCATACTTAGCCACTATAATATGCTCCTACGCCCATCTGGGTATATACTTATGGTTTAAAAATTTGTCTAGTTTGAGCTCACTCGAGTTGACTCGAGACTAACCCGAACTGGGTAAAACTAAAATCGGATAAAACCCTAAACTAAAACTAGGATTTTACACACAATATAGTTGAGATATGGCCCAAATAGTGTAATTTATAGACCTAATTATTTTTGTAATCACTATCTCTACTAATATAATTGGTCTTACCTCGTTAGGTATTCGGTATCATATAATTAATTTAAAAGATATCATAATCCATTCACCTTAAAAAAATTTATCATCAACATTCCTATTATCGACCCATTACTAATGGCCTATCCTATATCCAATCCAGCTTACTATTCAATATGAAGCCAGATTGGTCGTGATACCATATTTAATGACCCGACCCAATAAGTATAAATAACTTATGAGCTCAATTCATCTCTTTTGATTAACCCAAATTAAAAATCTATCAACTATCTACGCTAATAAATCGGATCTTACCATAATGGATAAATTTATACATGTTTCTAATATTGCTTATATGTTGTACCTGTGCAACTTAACAGTTTGGTCCATACTTTTGAAAAGCTACAATCCTACAACAAATTATAAGCCGGCCCATGATAACCATGGGCTAATGTCTGCCCATTTTGGATGTTCCTTAGTAATAAATAACCTCTTTTTTTCTTTAACAAATAAACTATTGAGCAAGAAGCTGTTTAATTAAATAAAACAGCTTCTATTAACTTTTACAAAAATATTACCAAACGATAAAATTAAATTTCATATATAGTAATTTAAGGTATGAATACGACAGAGATTAAGATAAGTCCTAATTTATTAAATTTGAAGAACAAAAATTCCTTTCTCATCAAATTTCTATCCTCCCTTGTTAGTAAGGGCATAGGAAGATATAAGAGATAGCATGGCCATGCACACAAAGGCCATGAGAACAAAGCCATTGGCCACATTGGCCATCCTAAAGAACTTGTCAAGCTTCTCAATCTCGTGTAGTGAGTTGTTCACGTCGACGTACGAGTTGGTTGGATAGACGAAGCTCGACTCCAATCTCAAAAACTCTTCTATACCATCGGCAAGCTCCTTCAAATCTATGGTGGCACCAAATCCTGCTCCCACTCCACTTGCCAGTAAAAGAGCTGCAACCTGTTTCAATGTCATGAAGATTATGTTAAGCAGCACTATTTTTTGATGTGAAAAATGAAGCAAGAAAATAATGACTTCATAGTACACTAATCAACCTTGTCTGCAATTAGGTTGTAATGAACGAGAGCAAAGCTGCCAATGATCTGCTTTCCGGTGCTAATGAAGTAAATGGCCACCGGAATTTGCTTCAATGTGTATGCCAAGACTATTGAACTTACAGAGAGCATATATCTGCAAAGACCCAGAAAAACCACATTGAGATATCATTTCCTTACATCAATTGGTCTCAATTATGATCTTATTAATTTGGATGTCATAATTTACACACCTGTAGGCATAGACATCTTTGAAGTGAACGTCGATGGAAGAATTCTCGGCTAGAACTAAGGTCACCTTGTTGGTCGTCAATAAGATGATGGATATGATGAGGAAGAGAAAGATGAGAAGACGAAGGAGCAAAATGGTGACTGGCCATGCTTTAGAAGATGATGCTTGTGAAGCCTGACTGTTATCTTGAGGCGGGGACATTTTGACAAAGTATATTTTTAAGCTTGTTCATTAGCCTTGTTTAGAGCTTAACCTATATATGGATTTGCGTATTGGGCACTTCGCCAATAAAAGGTGCAGCTGTTCTTAAACTTTGGTGTTCATTGCTTGGCATTGATCTTGTTGGATGGAAGGATGAACTTCAAGATGAAAATGACAAACTTTATGACAATGTCAAACCCAACTGTTGATACCACTTTGTGTTCTCCGAGGTGCAGGCCAAAGAAGTTAAAGCTTGGATCCAATACCTCCAATCTGATTCATAATTGATGAATCAAACGAGGATCAAATATTGGAGTACTGGGAAAATGGTCATTTGCCACGGGACATCCGGTGGTAAATAGGCCTTTATCACAATTTTAAGTGTTGATAAATTTATTGTGACAAATTTACGCTGGCAAAAAGGTTTTTTCCACTAGTTTGACATCACCATTATGTGTAAGGTCCTCAGCAAAAGACACTCTAATATGGCATTCATTCAAAAAGTTAAATTTCAGCTCAATCTAATACATGTATAACATTTTCATCTTTATAAGTTACAATTAAATTGGAAATAAAATTACAATTAATTAAAAAATATGTCATGTGTTTAAGGGTTCCTATCATTGTATATAACTCCCACGTCTAAAACACATGAAAATAAAATCTTGTATGTTAATGAGGTTTTTCTATTAATTTTCAACTTGGATTAATAATTTTGAAAAAAATAATTTAAGCCCATTTATTTATACTTAACTTAGGTAAGAAAGAGATGGTCCACCATTAGATTTTTGCTTTCATTCTAAGGCCATAACATTTATTCCCCATTCTTAGGCCAAAATATATTGGCAGGTAATTTTAAGGCGTAAAAAATTTCTCATGGTTTAACGTGTATACTATATCTATATTGAGTAAACATGCAAGCCTAGGCGCTGAACATGTGAGGGAATTTCTCAAAAATTAAATATTGAAAGGTTAAATAAAAATGACAATGTGTGTTAATTGTTGCAATTTTGAAGCAATGAGTTTCGTTAACGTCAATATATATATAATATATATATATATATATATATATATATATATATATTATCAGAGATTTATAATTACATCCTCACTTATATGTACTTGAAAATGACTAAGTGTTCGTATACTTAAAAGCTCAATTTGACAAGCCATATTTTTTATATGACTAGGACTCAATCCAAGTTTTGATCTATACAAATCTTATTTTTGCAATGAATATTTGATCAATGCAAGGAGCAAACTCATCCCAAAAGATTAATTATAACAATGACAACTTTCCTAGCCCCCACATAAAAAGTTGCCATTCTTTGCAATTACATGAGATTGATCAAGCTTTCAACCAGCCAAAGAATCCTCTACCTGTGGTGGTGGTTCTGGTAGTGTTGAATTTCATCAGAGAAGAAATCACAGAGAGAAGAGCTAAGCATATGAAACCCACAAAAACAAGCCCCACTGCAATATAAACTTTGTTGAAGAACTTATCAACTTCGGATTGGAAGCTATTTGTGTCACCAAATGCTTGGAGGAATTTCAAGAGTTCTCTCGTTTGCTTCATGAGTTCAAGCGTTGCCGCAAATCCTGCTGCGGCACCGGTTGCTAGTAGGAAGGCAATTACCTGATCACCAAAACCAACAGAAATTTAAGCACTTCAACCAATAAGATGATTAATCAGAACCAACAAAATTTTAATCACTTCAATCAAGAAGATGATTAATAATGGTAATGATGCGACGATTTTAAGAATAACCTCTAATTAAATAATGAGAATCATATGAACTCTGGTTTTAAATGAACGAAGAAAGAAATTATAACAATTTAAAATTTTCTATTATTATATTTTGATTAGCTGGACGTCCAATTTTAATTCACAGCTGCTCTTTTATTAATAAGAGTTGATTAGACACTCGTATCAACACATTAATTCTTATATTCTTGCTCATAATTCGTCTTACGATAAATTCCCCTAATGTCGAACATATTCCATGCAAACTATATTCTTCAGATGTGTATTGTATATTTGGACCTTGGCCGCATAGAAATCAAACTCAGGTAAGCACTGGTTACGGAACGACCGTTTCTCCGTGCAAACGTAATACATAGCAAAGGGCAGTTGGATTAACGTGTAAGCACTTCCCACAGCAGCAGTGGCCATCACATATCTGATATTTCCACACAAACAGGAAGTTCAAAACTCGTATAATTAGACAGATTCATCACATATGAATTCTGGGTTTCTGCCATCGCTCAGCAAAGAACTGAAAGAACTGTACCTGTAGGCTATTATATCCATGAAAGTCGTCTTGTTGCCATCATCTAGTGTGACCTTGTCAAGAAGAACAATGGAAGCTGCGAGTGCGAGGAGAGTCACCAGGCGAAGAACAAGAGATGGAAAGATATCTTGAACTAACTGCCATGGTCGAGCGAGATGTAGCGCAATTTCAGACTCTAAATGGTTTTTGTTCTTGATGTGTACCGTTTTTTGTGGATGAAATTGGGATTTGTATCAAGTCGTTCTTGGTCGTTCACCATCTTGTTTTCTTTGGTCTGGGAAGATTTCTTATTAGTTTACATCTCCTATGAACCACCGTAATTTCGAAGGTTAGATCACTTTTCACCTTAAAATTTTAATTTGACAATCAACTTTTATGCATGCCATACTTTAAAATGTTACACTAACATGCAACAAATTTAGCATTCATGCCAAGATCTGTTTTTAAATATAACCAAAAGAGTTCCTGCAAATCTTGGAGAGTTGCGAACTTGGTGAATTCCTTCTCCCGACTCTGAGACTAGCATTATTCGAACATATTGGGTGATTATATATGTCAGTATTAACCAATCATATATGAAATCGAATTGAAATATTGTAGTTTATTATCAAACAGCGTAGTCCATCAACATGCATTCGAAAAAATTCTACCATAATTGGAGAGGTAAATGATAGCTGTTTGCATAAAAAACCTAATCTGATATTCAAACAGGTACGAAGAACCGGCCATATTATAGGGGGCAATTGCAAATGACTTGCATCTTCTTAAAGCACACAACAAACAGTTCTACATTATCTATTCTAACGTGAAAAAAATGTATGATGGAAAAGATAAAAGTGAAGTGAGTTCAAAGAGCAAAGAGCCCAGGAAATTTTTACAGACTCGTCTTAAATTTTGCATCTTCTCTTCAAGACCTCATTCATTTCCTTGGGTGAAATTGTTTCATTGAACCCAAACCGTTCAGGTCCTGCCCAAAAATATCGTGATTTAACCCTACAGCAAATCATAATTCATATACAACGAAGAAAAGGAACATACCTGAATCATAGATGCCTGGTACACCAGCTACTCACACTTGATTGACCGGTATATATGGCGAACAAACAGTAATGTGGCCCGGAAGCCAACAATCCCAAGCATGAGGAAGAAACCATAACAAACACATGCCATATATCCAAAAAAGAACGCAGTTTGCATAAAACCAGACATATCTGACCGTGCATAGTAATAATATAAGCAGTACCCATAAATAAATAGACCAGTTGAACCCCCACATAGGAAAGACCTGCATCAGATTGTTTAGACAAAAAATTAAGTATAAGAAATGGTAAGATAGAAGAGATTATAAGAATTGTCAGAGTCCTCACATATAAACACAACAAATATAAGAAAGAACAAGATCAAATAAGAGGATCGTACTTAACCAACATGAAATTTATGATGATAATAACTTCATTTTCAGCCAAGTACTTGTATTATCAATAGTCATTTACTTAAAAGTGTAACAGATAAGGTGGATATGGCAACTAAAATACAAAGAGATCATGAAATAGAATGAAAAAGAATTTCTTAAGCAACATGGTTAAGCGGATCATCTCACCTCCACCACCATTCATGGTCTTCAGCAGCAAGCTGGAAGTAGGTAAGTGCAACAGTGATGAATGCCGTGACGATGAGGAGAATAATGAAAACTATGAAGAGTATGCTGTATATGGTATAAGTCCTATGTCCCCACACACTTGCAAATATGTAGTAAAGTTCAATATAGATGGCACTGAAAGGTAAAAATCCAGCCATTGCCATCTGTGGGACAGTTGAACGGTACCAAGGCAACGCTGGAATCTCTCTTGGATACTTAGTTGTTCGGCATGGAGCTTGAAATTCAGCTTTGCTGTTTTTTCCAGCTATACCACCCAAAACAAGTAAAGGTGCCGTTACTAGCGTCCATATTAGAACAATAACCACAATGGTACCAAATGGTAATGCTGCAGTAGCACTATAGGCAATTGCCACAGTGTTCAGGAAACAGAACGTGAGGAAAAGAGGCCCACAGAAGAGACATCCAGTCAGTAACAGATTTCTAACCTGTTCAGATATAGAATGTGAAAAAGGTTGACAACAAAGAAAAGCTATGCTATGCAACAATAATTGATAAAAAATAAAAAAAGAAAAAAATTTTAAGTTTTTGAAATTACCCAGTTTGCCCCTTCAAGTTGGCAGTAGAAAGATGTAGCAGTGTAGCCAGCAATACCAGATGTAAGGGCATATATAACCACCAACGCTGTGAACAATGCTCCCCGATTGTATGGATAGAAAACTCCCACTAAAGCAAGAATAAAAATAAAAATTGTGCTGAAATCACAAACAAAGAGAATAATTAATTCAAGAGAAAAGGGCCATTTACGAAGTTCAATAACTGCAGAACAGAACAATTTAAACCAACAGTCTTGGAAAGGACACTTACAGAGTAAAGAGTTGAGTTCCAGAACCAAGGGCTGCAGCAAACAGTGATTTGTGCTTTGGGTATCTAAAAACATCTCCATGGATATATTTCCATCCAGTTTCTTCTTGGTCGTCAACTGCTTCTTCATCATGAGCATACCTAATTTTTGTCCCAAAATGTTAACTCAGGCAAGTAGAATCTTTTCAGCAGATTGAAAACAAAAAGAGATGTCAATCAAGCATTTAAATAAAATTTTTTCCTAGTGTTGAAATTGATAATCCCAGCAATTTTGTGGTAGTCATTGGAAGTTAAATTAGTTCTCTTACAAATATTGAAAATAACTAATTCGAATCCCCAGAATTATCAAAAACTCCGTAGGGAATACCATTATCCTTTTATACAAAAATGTCAAAAGGGCAAACCTCGTACGTACTACAAGAAAATTTCTTCACGTGGTAACAAAAGCAACTGTTAGTCATGAATAACATATACAAGGCTGATTGGAGGCAATCATTCAACACGCCCAAATAAAATTCACCTGTTAACACCTTTAAGTATTGAGATCACTTGCCAATACTTAGTTAAACTTCATAAATAATACAAATATACAAAATACATGATGAAAATATAAAATTAGCCCTTTAATCCATACGAGAGTAAACCAGATTGGAACTGACAATTCCGGCTGACTAATCCTCTCCCTGAGACAAAACACCAATTTCAGTTGTTGGAGAACTTAGTATCAAAATGGCATCAATAACCAATCCATCATTCAGTTTTCAGCTATCATTTGCCTATATTTCCACGAAGATTTTAAACAAAATAGGTAGTATATGATAAAAAAGGTGTTGTAGAATCCTTATAAAAATTCATCAAAGATTGAAAGATGACATTATGAGAAGGAGAGAGAAAACCTACTTAATAAAGTCATTCTTCAGAACACGCATTAGAATTGTCGCAAGGAACCCAGTCAGGAGAAGGACAGTCACACATGAGTTAATAATTGAAAACCAATGAATTTCCAAGTGATGAGGCAGTGCTGATGATTGGGAATATTTTTCCATCCTCTTCTCAAATGGAGTTGAAGTCTCTTTCCATTTCACTGTATATAAGAATTCAACTTCAACTTCCTTATCGTCCGTGACATCCACCACGGGATTTGAATCAGTGTGGATATTAATTTCAATGACTTGGTCCTTGTTGTAAAGAATTTCAAAACGAATATGCTTGTAAAGGAAGTACTTGAAGTCGCTCGGATCGGCTTTTCCTTCCTTGTCACTTTTGCCAATGAAGCCCCATATTGGCAAATCATCATAATACATTTGGAAATAATAATCCTTGTTGACAGCATTTCTAAACTGGGCTACTTCATCCTTGGACAGCTTCTTCTTGCAAACAACTTCGGAGTCTCTGTCAACCAGGAAGTCTAGCTTGTAGGGAGCCTCAACTAAACGATCCCCATTCAGAATCTCTCCAAGAGCTTCTTTCTTGTCAGCCATATGACCTAATTTTTAAGATTTGCAAAACGCTAGTGACATATACTCAGCACTTACAAGATATCAAAAAGAAATATACACAAAAAAATGGGGCAGAACACAAACCGTCGCTGCAAAATGGAAGGTCGAAATACCGATATGTCTCACTGCACAAAAAAATAGTGTCATACACAAATGTTAGCACTGTATAACATGAACCTAATATGATGCATAGCCATGACAATGTAAAAGAAACACGAACACTGTCCGCGCAGTATTACATATTCATATATGAAAACACATAATTCTCAACAGAACTCCACAGAGCTGATCAAGAACAGAAATTCTAAAAATCGCAAACTAAAGATGCAGAAAGCACATAAATTTAGCAACAAGATTGAATGCACAAATACAACAAGAACCAATAATCAAGCCCGGAGCTCACTCCGATCGCCGCAATAAATGCACATTTCCCAATCAAGCACTCAGACCTAATCCTCTCAAACCAATAAAAATTAAATCTTCGCCATTATTACCAGCGAATCAATCGATTTCCCCGCCAAATTCGCTCGCACACATCTAACAACGAACAAGTCACCCAAGAACACAACCCAAAAGCGCAGATCCAAGACCCAACCACCCAAACCTCGCAACACCGCATCGGATCTAGCAAGAAACAGCAACCCACCAACCGAATCCAAGAACAACCACAAGAACCCCCAAATCGGAGTTCGAACAGCGCGGAAAACGGAGCTCACCTGGGGTTGTGGAAGGGGCCGACCTTGTTGACGTAGAGGGGGACGGGATCGCCGGCCTTGTACCGGTGGTTGGCAGCGTCGGCGAGGGCGCCGGCGGCGAGTGAGAGGATGAGGAGGAGGACGGCCGCCGCCGTTGACGCCATCGCCGTCGCCGTGGGATGCTCCGATCCGATCGAACAAAGACTCGATCTTTGGCCCTTCTCTCCTCCCTTCCCCTTTGTATGGATTTGGGGACACTTTGTAAGGCGGTGGGGCCCACCGTCTGGTATTATTTCATTTTGTTGCAATCTTTTTAGGGTTTAATAAAAGTGTGTTAGTGCATTGTTATTGCCATTGTGAAAGATTGGGCTCAATCGTTGACTTGAATTATTTTGTGTTAGGTAAAAAGAAAATTTTATTAAGATTATACCAGCATCTTAATGTGAAGGGTGGAAAAATAAAATTTTATTGTGGAAGGTTTGCAGGAGTGTTAATGGAGCAAGTAGATATTAGAAAATTTTCCCACACAAATTGGATTTGGATTCAAACCGGTTACAACTCAATTTTATTCCAGAACTAACAAAATTAAACAAATGTTTGATTTTAAAAAAAGGGATTTATGCACTATTTACGATCTAATTGTAAGTTATTATAATTTCACGACTTAATAGTTCTTTTTTAATTAAGTTTACAAGTACCCATGAGCCAAAAACTAGAAATTAGGCTTGGGCTGGTTCAATGAAGAAAAGAACATTGGACCTTTCCTACAAAGAATTCCCCCAAGTCCTCCTAAATCTGTTGTTATCTCCTCGTCGGCGGCGTCTTCAATCGCCCTCTGTCTCCTATCGTCGTACCTCCTGTATGCCTTCCTTTCCCACTTTGTTTGGGTCAGGGATACTTACGAATGCATGTCAACAACTCCTACCTATCCGGCCTCAACGCCGAGTGTCCTCTTGTTAACGATGTTGGCTCCTTCTTACCCTCCATTTAAGTTAGCACCATCATCTTCCATGGCACCACCACAAAGAAACCTTCGTACTGTCGTACACCACCCATTTGAAGGTGTTTCAAGTTGGAATGCTGCCAAATTAGTTGTGCTTCACGACCTATGGATCAGGAGGGTGTGGTCACAGTGTCTATCCCATGAGCAGAAAGGAAGTGGCAAAGGCTTCCGTGACTCATGCACCTTCAGTTCTAGCTTTCCAATTGGTCGGACATGGTGGCCTGCCTTGGTGCTCATCTCAATTACTGCTAAACTCCCTGTCGTTTGAGGTTGGCATGTAGTTTCAGCTATTCGATAATTTTGATCTTTGATGGAGGTATAAATGTATGCACTTACGTGGGAAGATTTATGTTTTTTATAATTTGGTACAGTAAATTGTGTGGTAAAGTAATTGAGGTAAACTTTATGGTGAGTGCTGCCTTTTTTAATTCAAGTTGCTCGATGTAGTTTTGATATTGTTTAAATTTGCCACCAATATTGGTTAGATGCTTGGTGTTTCATTGAGACAAGGGTAGAGGGGGGAAATAGTAAATGGTTTATGCAAAAGAAAGTTTATGTTGAAAGGTAGTTAATATATTCATAATTCTTCTACTCGTTAATCAATGTACATATGATTCTTGGTCTTAAAAAATGATTTACAAGTAATCATTTACTAAAAAATCAATATATGCATAGCTTTCATTAGTAAAAATTGATGTATGTAGTGCTTTTTTATGTGCACATAGTTGGAGTTATATGTATATCAATTCCAAGGCCAATAAAACAAACGAGAAAGGAGAAAAGGGTCATTGGCCAAAAGAAGAAATTTGTAATTGAATCTGTATAGAATCCGAGACCTTTTGCATGGAGAGAGTCTTCCGCACCAGTGGGGCCTTACCTTGTTGGCGTGGGATGTAACACCTTGATTTCAGTCCACCTAAAAACTAAATCAGAACTATTACGATCAAGTCGAGTCATGTTTAAATCAATTAATTTGTAAGAGTTGAATGATAAACAAATTGAAACAACTCTTTTGGCGTCTCGAGAATGAAAGACATTACTAATCATACATAAAAATGCATAAGCATAGATACAAACACGAAAGAAAACAACGGCGCGTTGAACACAAGTGTATGTAGCATCTATCTATCATTCCACCAAAGCCAACCTGACATTCAAGAAGATAAGACCTAAATATATAATATGAAAAATATCAGTAACGAATGTCACTAGTTTAGAAAATAACTAATAGAAACTAGTAAGTGAAAACTAATTTCTTTGAGGAAAGAAAAACTATATATAATCACCATAAGAACACTCAAGGGCGTCTATTAATTCAACCATCAAGCTATAGACTCGATAGCATCCCAAACTGTATTGGTGTTATGCCACTCTCGGCAATAATTGGTCTCATTCTCGACAAATAACACATATCTTACTTAAACCCTCTTCATACTTCTATATAACTCTTAGCCTAAAGCACAAAGGCTGAGTACTCTTAGGTAGTCATCTTCAGTACCCTCTAATACCACAAGTCTAGGCATACACTCTACACAACACTAGCATCTACTTTATGCCTTTCCTGGTATGAGGAGGCTTAAAACGTAGAGATGTCATAATCCCCCGAGAATAAAATAACTTTCTCACTAATCCAGAGCCTACTACGACCTACGTATACGCTCACTCACATTATACATGAGGTCAAATTCTCCAACTCTCATCTTAATAAAAATTCAATAAAAATTTTATATAAGGCTAGGAAGGGAATCATATGTGTAGGCCCAGAGGCAACATGAGGTCGAACTAAGTTCAAAAATAACATGAACGATCTCATTCTTGAAGGTTATTAAACACATAAGTAAAATACATCTAAATAACTGTGTTATCTGAAAATTAAATCTACAATAGAGTAAAGTGGTAAATTTGAAAGAGTCCTAATAGACATGTAATCCAAGCTCCAAGCGTGATGTCACATCTACGACAAATTTAGACTCTGAAAACCTATATCGGAGCCCACTATTAAGCAAAAAATTGATAATTCTATATGATGCATCGTCGTGGTGTGTTACATCAACGATAATAATAATCAAATAAAAGGCAATGCAAAATAAAATCATAAATAAACACTCGACAAGCAAAACGAGACATGTGCAAATAATAAACAAACAAACAAACAAATGAATAAATAAAAGAATCATACTAAAAATAATAGTGAACAAGTAACATTAAGAAAATAATAAATAATAAATAACACTTTAAACTCCCATGAAAATAATTAATTAATTAATTAATTAATAACAATCAATCATGAAATAATAACGTGAATGAGCAAATAATGATAATTAATCAATTAATTAAATTAAATAAGATAAACATGAACAAAAGTAATATCAACAAATAAATACATAATCAATAATAATAAATAATCTTACACGCATTCATCATAACCGATAAATATATAAATAACTAGAAATAAACAATAATGAATAAATAAATAAATAAATAATAAAAAATACTCATAATATCAAAATATGCTAAATAATGTGAAAATACATCTAAATTAATATAACGAATCTTGAATTATCAAAAACAGGTGAAAAACGAATGAAAACAGGTTGAAATAGGTTGTCGAGTCAACTAGGCAAGTAAGACCGAGTCGAACCAAGTCGACTCGGCCGAATCAACTAGTTGGGTTGGACTAAATGGGCCACACTCGATTGTTGAGCCAGGTAGCTGGACACGAACATAGGCTTAGGCAACCCAGTGGACACTAATAGGATTGGACGCGACTGGCACCAAACAGGCCGATGATGCCAGTCACCGGAAATCGCCAATGGCCGCGAGACTAGGGTAGCCAGCCCGTCCGGATCAACTGCCTAGGCGACAAGGAACATGGTGGTGATGGTGATCGATAAAGTCTGATCGTTGGTTGGCCGAAAAGTTGGGAAATTTCCACCGCGTATGGCAATATTATCGGCGGTGATCGGGGCCACAGTGGGGATCAAGGGTGGTCTCACAAGTTTAGTTTTAGAAAGGGGAAGCCATCTAGTGTGATGATCGGTGGTGTTTGGTCGGTGATTGGCAGGAAAATGGCCGAAAAGTGATGAAAATGACCTCAGGAAAGTGTGAGTCGCAGTCAGTGATTGCGGCCACGGCAGAGGTCGGGCGTGGTCTCAAATAGAAGATCTCGATGAGGGGAAGCTATCAGGGTGGTCGGCTTAGCCGGAGGAGGCTTGCCAGAGCCAAAAAACAGCCCAAAAGGTGGCGACTACAGTTGAAACCCTGTGAGCAAAAGACGTCAATGACGATGACTGTGGCGACACCGGTGGTGGTGACATGTATGGATCAATAGCTGGCAATGAGGCGATCACTATCATACTGGTCTAGTGACGCCTAAAGTGATGGCGGTGCTACGGTGAAAAATCTAAAACAGTGGAATAAATTCCTGAAAAATAATCAGGTGAAAACTAGGGCTGACATGGATGCTCTGATCTTGCCACGTGATATGATTGGAACTCCCACCAACTCGTGGGCCTAGTGGGATCCACCTAGGAATATACAATATAAATAAATATATTTAGGTGAGTTCCATCTGTTATAATATGCTTTAGTTAAAAATAAAAATAGATGATTAACTTTCTTATTTACTCTTATTTTTTAACTTGACTCTTATTAACTCTTTTACCATTAGTACATATTTTATACTTTTTTCAATTTTTGTAAAGAATATTGTAGTTATTTTTAAAAAAGAGTATTTTTTAATTTTGTCTTCGGTATGACTAGGTCTTCTGTATTTATATTAATATAACAAAAATGATGTTTATTATCATAAAATTTAACAAAATGATTATTATAATATAAATTTTAATTAGTATTGAATTTATTTATATAAAAAATTATTTTTAGATGTGAGAAATGAGTTTGAGAGGGTTTTAGGGCTCTATGGTGAACCAACTCATAAACCAACCTGCCCCTCTTTTTCTTTTCATTAAGTCTTCACCCACACTAGCCCATACTCTTTTATTCACCACATCCCAATCCAAACCCAAATCAGGGGTATTACTAACTTTAAATTTAAAAATACCATTGAATTGTGAAATTGTGATAAAGTACCGTTGGATTATGAATAGTATATCTTCTTACCGTTATATCGCAATTTCATCTTTGTAAAATTAATTATTAATGTGTTGTATATATGTATAATAAAATAATCATGTAATAAACTTTTTGTGTGAATATATATGTATATATATATATATATATATATATCACTCACTTTTTCTTCTATTATGTTACTTGTATTTTACTGAAATAAATCTCATACAAATACAAACTCTAGTTTTACGTTTATAATGTCAATTTTTTAGTTCAGTTGAGTCGAATGGGCACAAGTCCATATTTTAATTTCAATGAAATTTAAAATAAACTTAAATTGAGTTTAAAGATTTCGAAGAATGAAAAGATTTTCTCCTCATTAATCTGAGCCTTGTTTTATCTCAGGGCTAGCTTAGAACAATAAACTCAATATCTAATTTCTGTTAATTCTATACATCTTTTTTATATATCGACCGTCATGTATTTAATTAATCCTATTTTTAAAAATAGGAGAATCATCATAACAATTGGTATAAATTGATGAATTTAAGTTGTTATTTTAAAATTAATTTACAATTAGCTGAAATTTTATTAGCCCCCACCCTAATAAACTTCTTTGATAAAAGCATTAAAGCACTGAGATATATCGTGGGGGGTAAAAACACTAAGATAAATACATGTACAAATTCCCCACATGTGTTACCCGTGCAAGGGATGTGACATGGCAAGGTGGTAATTCCAATTTCCATCAACTTTGGGTATCGAAATTTTACGACTTGACTTTGGTCCTGACCCACTGTGGGATCGGATCGAATATAAGTAAGATATAAATATGTTCGAATTCAAATATCTAAATTTAAATTCTATAAAAATATGTTTTTTTATGGATCTAGTATGAATATATTAAATTTATATCCAATCTATGTCTGCCCCAATTCAATAAAATAATATTAAAATTAAAAATATTCTTTTAAATATTTTAAAATATTATTTTATAAAATATTATCTATTCAGATCGGTTACGATATATAGATAAAAACATCCCAAACCCATAATTGGTCTTAATATTTTTGGTGTATTATATCATCTAAAAAATCTAAATCATGATCCAATTAGATAGAAATGGATGGGCTTTACAAATATTGGATATTCATACCTATCCCTAATCATGCTCCTTTTTATTTATATTTAACCTTAAATAAGCTAAGTTAGATGCCCCCCCTTATTAAAAATGTTCCCCGTTATGTTAATAATAATAATAATAATAATAAATCTTTATTTTCCCAACCGTCAGATAATATATTAAAAACCTCTTTTGTTCGGTAAAAAGCTCAATAAAATTTCATTGAATATTAAAATATATTATAATAATTTAATATTAGAGATATATTTTGATTTATTCTTTTATTTTTATTGTATATGTTGATAGGTTAAATTTCCTATTTTTTATCCTGGTGTGACTTTTATATTTTTATTTATTAATGTATAGGAGTAGATATATAATTACATGTCGTGGTTTGTGCCCAATCACTCGATATTTATCATAAGTTTTCTAACCCAGCGAGCTTTTGAGACGAATAGATAAACTATCTAATTTACAAAATAGGAGCCCGTTGTGGGATGTTGCGCTTCTCCGATCTCTTCGTGGCA
>JAURVB010010281.1:0-19551 GCA_033002965.1 Piper betle | reverse complement strand
GAAATAAAACCGTCAGGGTCTCCCCTAAAAGTGCATTCTTATTTTTCATGCATTTCATGATCGCCATGCTAATTTCTGCTATTTCATCAATTTATGATCATCATGTAAAATTCTGCTGCTTCATCAATTCATGATCGTCATGTCAAGCTCTGTTGTTTCATCAATTCGTGGTTG
Source organism: Piper betle (assembly GCA_033002965.1). Classification (NCBI taxonomy): domain Eukaryota; kingdom Viridiplantae; phylum Streptophyta; class Magnoliopsida; order Piperales; family Piperaceae; genus Piper; species Piper betle. The sequence continues at coordinate 19,377 of JAURVB010010281.1, read as the reverse complement.
TTTTGTTTAGCTGTTGCCTCATCAACGTTCTTGATATAATATCGTCTGGTTTAGGATAGTTAAGTTGCAGTCCCTAGTGTTTTATGATTTCTGTGCATGGGGTTTGGATAGTGGATTGTTGTGGGGGGAGAAGGGGAGCGTTCCCGGCGGTGCGGCTTGCTGGACGGTGTTCGCCTTGGTGCAGGACGGGGTGCCGCCTTGATCGCTGCTGTAAAGCACGAACTTGAGGCTTCCTCACTTGCTGTTTTTATTGTGTTGTTGGCACTGTGTTGGGGGTGCTCAATAGAGTTGTTCAATTAGATTGTTGGGGAAGCAGTTAGAGAAGGTCGTGACCTGTTTTGGTACCAAAGATGAAGGTAGGAGAAGAGAAGAATGTCGGGGATGAAGAAGATGGCAAATTTGTAATATATGCTTTACTTGACACCGACTCGAGTTAAAAATAATGCTAACTCGTAATAAATCTTTAAAAATAATTATTCTAATGGGTATGGGTTAAAGTTGGTAAACTAATTAATTATTGTACGAAATCGCCATAAGTAATAAAACACGGTAATGATAAATGATCGATAATTAATCGGCGTACTACAAGCGATTAATTTGAAATTGGATGGTTATAAGCGATTAACAAAATAATGATTTCACCTTTACCATATTAAATTTAATACTAGGTAAATAAAGTGATTGTTTTAATAACGAGTTAATAAGGTGAAAATGGGTTATTAAACTATAATCGTGTAAAAAGAATCTAACTAGCATAATGAAAATTAATAATGTTCGAACCTTTATTGAGTTGAATAATATAAAATAATTGTATTAGTAATATCTTTGAAATAGGACGCAATCAAACGACTTAATTAATTAAATTGTTATTAATAATGATAGTGATTAAAGATTAAAATCAGTAAACTAAATCATCAAGACTGGGGTTAAATAATTACCATCTTAAAAGAAAAGATACTAATAATAGTAATTAAATACTTGAATACTTGTTTATAAGTTAATAATTAATTTATCATTAGTGAAGTGTAAATTATGATTTAGATAATTAATTTAAAATGTAAAGTTTGACTTAAATGATTATGTCACATGAATAATTTAATATTTAAGATTGTTGAATGTTGCATGCTTTATGTTGTCGAAATTTAATAATGATATATATTAGTCATTTAGTTGCATGCATTTTCTACTTCGAATAAAATTATACTTATGTATAATTTTATGTTCTCGTTTAGCTTAGGATCGTTGGTGACAGTTGCAGGTTCATATAATTATTTAAAATGTTGTATTTTCCCTTTTTGGCAGCCCTGATCGGCCTGAGCCCAGATTCGACCACCATGCCCCGAGTGCAACCGGGGTCAGGGAATTGACTTAGTCCGACACAGGGCTACACTCTTTAAAATTACTATATGGGAGTCTTGGTCAACTTGAGTTCATATCCGACCACAATGCGCCAAGCGCAACCGGGGTCGACTCAATTCAACGCAGGGCAGCACCCCCTGAAAGATTAAATACTTTCCCCCATGCTGAAAAGGGTGACAGGGTGCAATAGCACAAGACAGCTTATTATGCATTTGTGATACCGAGAGGGTGAGTTAATGGCAAATATCGGTAACTACAGGCCGTGAGGCCACGTAGCGTGTGTGCGCATGCATGGGATGGTAGCTGGATGGGGTGGATCCATCAACTGTTTGCCTCAAAGGAGAATCAACTGTTTGCCAAACTCTCAAAGTATAACTTCTGGTTGAAGGAGGTAAATTTCCTTCGGTCATATTATCTCAAAGGCCGGAGTTGCAGTGGATCCATCAAAAGTGAAAGTAGTCACTATTGGCCACAACCCAAGTCAGTCACTGACATCAGAAGCTTTCTTTGCTTAGCGGGTTACGACAGGAAATTTGTTAAAGACTTCTCGTTCGTAGCATCGCCGATGACCAAGTTCAAAAGGAAGGGAGTCAACTTCGAATGGAGTAGTAAGTGTGAGGAGAGCTTCCAGTCTCTAAAGAAGAGTCTAACAATTGCACCAGTCTTAACACTGTCAACTAGTAATGAACAATTCGTAGTCTTTAGTGATGCGTCCCTATTGGGTTTAGGATATGTCCTTATGCAGAGATGTAAAATGGTGGCCTATGCCTCTCATCAATTGAAGATTCATGGGAAAAATTATGCAACCCATGGCTTAGAATTGGCAGGAGTGGTTTTTGCCCTGAAGATTTGGAGACACTACTTGTATGGAGCTCAGTTCGAAGTCTTCACTGACCACCAGAGTTTGAAGTATATCTTCACCCAAATTGACCTTAACCTTCGACAAAGGCGGTGCCTATGGAAACGGTCGAAGACTGTGGGACTTTATTTTTACGTATTATCACATGATATTAAAACATGATTTATTTTTATGATTTATAAATTTTCTAGACTTATTTACCGTGTTATAATTCATGTTCGTGAATAGTATGTTTACAACATTTAACTTTTTAAGTAACCCTGGCCCGGTTAGGGCGGGTCGTTACAGGTGGTCGTAATCCTTCAAATACTCTAGCCACCCAAGGAAAGCAAATATGGTAGCAGATGCGTTGAGTCAGAAGTGCAAGGTGGACAAAGGTCAGCAACTAGCTAGCTTTGGGCCATGTCAGCAGAGGTGGTGACTATTAACCTTTGTGGAGCAACTAACAGGGTTACAAGCAAATTGGTTATTTCCCACAATTTGGTTGATTGTGTTAAGCTAGCACAAATGGGTGATGAGGAGCTGAATGAAGTGATGGACAAGACTTCTAACATTGTAGCTGATTCGAATAGTGTGATCAGATTTACAGGAAGGTTGTGTGTACTCAAGGATGATGCACTGAGGCATAATATCTTGGAGGAGGCTCATCTCTCAAAGTTCTCAATACACCTTGGAGTTACAAAAATGTATCAGGATTTATAGCGAACCTACTGGTGGATTCGGATGAAGAGGGATGTTGTGGATTTTGTCTCCAAGTGTTAGACTTGCCAACAGATCAAAGCCCAACATCAACTACCTGGAGGACTATTGCAACCTTTAGAAATACCAACTTGGAAATGGGAGTGTGTCACATGCAATTTTATTGCAAAGCTCCCAAGGACTCAGAACAAGCATGACTCCATATAGGTGGTTGTGGACGGACTAACTAAGGTATCTCACTTCATCCCCATGAATTCAATGAGAACTGCAGAATACCTGGCAGGAATGTATGTTGATAATATTGTGAAGTTGCATGGCATTCCAAAGGAGAGAGTCTTTGACCAAGATCCCCTATTCACCTCACATTTATAGGAAGCTTTCTAAAAACCATAGGGACCCAAATCAAGTTGAGTATAGCATACCATCCCCAAACTGATGGTCAGAGTGAGAGGACTATTCAAACTTTGGAAGATATGTTGCGAGCTTGCATTCTTGACTGGGGAGGTGACTAGGAGAAACACTTAGCCTTGGCTGAATTTACCTACAATAACTCTTATCAAGCCAGTATAGGGATGGCACCATTTGATGCCTTATATGGCAGGCTGTGCAAGTCTCCATCATGCTAGTTAGAGTCTACCGAGGCAATTATGGTCGGGCCAGAGATGGTGAGGGAAGCAATTGAAAAGGTGAAACTCATTCAGCAAAGGCTTAAGGCGGCTCATGATTGACAGAAGAGTTATGCTGGTACTCGAAGGAGGGACCTAGAGTTCCATGTTGGGAGTTTGTGTACCTAAAGACATCTCATAGGAAGGGGTGATCAGATTAGAACATCAAGGAAGTTGAAGCCAAAGATTCATAGGACTGTTCCCAATATTGGATCGAGTTGGAAATTGTGCATATAGATTAGCATTGCCACCAAGCCTAGTTAGAGTACACAATGTTTTCCATGTGTCAAAGCTAAAGAAATATGTACGAGATGAAGAACATATAATTACAAATTTTGAAGACTTAGAGCTACAATCAAATTTAACTTACAAGGAAAAGCCTATCGCGATCCTAGCAAGAGAAATAAAGACACTCAGGAACAAGGAAATTCCTTTGGTAAAAGTGTTGTGGAGAAATCTGGGGTCAAAGGAAGCTACAAGGGAGACTGAACTAGAAATGGCAAGTGTAACAACCCGCCTTAACCGGGCCGGGGTTACTGAAAAGTTAAATGTGGTAAACATACTATTCATGAACATGAATCATAACACGGTAAATAAGTCTAGAAAATTTATAAATCATAAACATAAATCATGTTCTAATTGCATATGACAATACATAAGAAAAAAGTCTTGTAACGACCCGCCACTTTTCACAACATTGTGGGCCTACCTGGCTAGGTGTTACTCACAATTTAGCAAATATGTCAAGCATTTCTAACAAAAACATATATAAAGATCCCACAGTCTTCGACCGTTTCCCAGTAGCCACACTTATTTCTCAAATAAATAAAAAGGGAGTCCCCATATTTATTTTGCTCCATGCTCTGGTTGTCAATCACCTAATTTCGTATCTGCACACCTGCGGAGGCAATTCAGCGTTAGTGATTACAACACTAAGTAGTATAATAGATAAAACAAGTCAAGTACATTCCACTATTTCCCTATGTTCATTTTAATATGTGGTGGAGCGATTCCGCTATACTCCAAAACAATGCGGAGGAGGTATCCGCTGTGATCCGCACACCCCAGCCGTAGCCCTTTTGTGGGGAGGCTACCACTACCATCTCCAGTGCCAGTGCCTCGCACACCCCGGCTGTAGCCTTTTTGTGGGGAAGCTATCACTGCACTCAGGTGATTGCTATGCCCCGTTTGTGGGGAAGTTCTCACTACCAATTCTAGTGCCAGTGCCTCACACACCCCGGCCGTAACCTTTTTATGGGGAGGCTATCACTGCACTCCAGTGCCAGTGCCTTGTACACCCAGGCCGTAGCCTATTTTTGGGGAAGCTATCACTGCACTCAGGTGAATGTACGCGCCGATTGCATGGAAGCTCTCACTACCAATTCTAGTGCCAGTGCCTCACACACCCCGGCCGTAGCCTTTTTATGGGGAGGCTATCACTGCACTCAGGTGATTGCTACGACCTATTTGTGGGGAAGCTCTCACTACCAATTCTAGTGCCTAGTGCCTCATACACCCCGGCCGTAGCCTTTTTATGGGGAGGCTATCACTGCACTCTAGTGCGATGGAGGAATCGTTGTGCCTCGCTCACCCCGGCCGTAGCCTTTTTGTGGGGCGGCTATCACTACTCCAAAACAATGTCGATGCATTACACAATTTACGCACATAATACGACCCCGTGTCGGACTGAGTCAATTCTTTGACCCCGGTTGCACTCGGTGCATGGTGGTCGAATATGGGCTCAGGCCGACCTAGGCTACCAACAAGGAAAGTACGATGTTCTACCTATTATACGTACCTGACTTGTGATTTCGTCTGACTGTGATCCGCTAACCCTAATCTGAATGAGGGCATAAAATTATACATTAGTATAATTTTATTTGCATGAACGCTACATGCAACTACATGACTAATATACTATCAATTTTTAAATGATGTAATTAGTTCATGTTAGTCTTCATTACTTATTAAATTTTCAGCAATTCTAATGATAATTAATTATTAATTATCCCCATCCAAATCCCCATTAACTAGTTGATAATTTAATTATTAACATGTCCCATACTTAATTCTTTTGTGTTACCTTATATTCTAACTCGACCACATCGAGTTCTCCCATATTTACCTGGTTGCCATTCTACTTTAACAATTCATTTAACGACCCTAAAGCTCCCAGCTTTATTGTAGTCAACTAGCGAAAGCCGGTATTTTCACCATGCATGGCGACCAACCAGTAACGTGGCGGCCTCCATTCGCTGCTATTGCGTCTCCAACTTGGCCACCACATGGCAACCCTCAACCAGTCCTTGGCGACCCCATTCCGGCCACCCAATCAGCAACCCCGACCTGACCATGGTGACTCCATGTCGGTCACATAATCAACCCATGACCCATGGTGACTACCCTAGTCGGCCACATAAACAGCACCCCGACCAGACCCATGGCGGCTTCCCTTGAACCACCATGACGACGACCCTCTAGCACCACCACGGCGGCGCCCCCAACCAGCATGGCTGCACCGCCAGACCGACACCGACCTGTTCTCCCCTCGGATTTTAGACCTGCGTGCCTCCTCGACGGTCTGTTTTGGCCCCCCTAGACATGGTTCACTTAACCTATTAAATGGGTACATGGTATGCGTTCACTTAAATGGTTAAATGGATAAATAGTGTAGTCGACTCAGCCCCGATTCAACTAGGAATTATCTGGTTAGAATTACTATGCACAGTAACCGGGTAATTCATGCTTAACTTCCGACTAACGATTTTTTTTCCATTTAAATGAAAAAAAAAATTAGAAATTTTCCCAATTTCGATCCCACCGCGTCAAACGTTATTAATAATTATTATTATTATTATTTTTTCCGGGTCTCTCCCCAACTTAGAATTATTTCGTCCCCGAAATATCATAGCATTAATAAGATATTCATGATTAAGTACATCGCCGGTATAAGTTCATGTTACAACAATTACACGGATTTTTGCTACAAACAGGCTAGGATATTTTCTGGCCATTTCCTGTTCAGTCTCCCATGTAGCTTCTTCTGATCCCTGATTTCTCCATAATACCTTTACCAAAGGGATCTCCTTGTTACAGAGTGTCTTTGTTTCCCTCGCCAAGATGCGAATCAGTTTTTCCTCGTAGGTTAAATCCGATTGTAGCTCTAAATCTGCAAAATTTGTGATAATGTGATTCTCATCTCGTACATATTTCTTTAGCATTGACACATGAAAGACATTGTGTACACCATCAAGGCTTGGTGGTAATGCTAATCTATATGCACAACTTCCGATTCGACTCCAGAATTGGAAATGGTCCTATGAATCTTGGCTTCAACTTCCCTGATGTTCTAAATCTGATCACTCCCTTTTAAGGTGAGGTCTTAAGGTAGACGAACTCCCCAACTTGGAATTCTAAGTCCTCTTCCTTCGAGTGTCAGCATAACTTTTCTGCCGATCCTGAGCTGCCTTAAGCCTTTGCTGGATGAGTTGCACTTTTTCAGCTGCTTCTCTCACCATCTCTGGCCCGACTATAACCACTCTCTGTAGACTCCAACCAGCATGATGGAGATCGACAAGGCCTACCGTATAAAGCTTCAAACGGTGCCATTCCTATACTGGCTTGGTAAGAGTTATTATAGGTGAATTCAGCCAAGGCTAAGTGTTTCTCCCAATCTCCTCCCCAGTCGAGGATGCAAGCTCTCAACAAATCCTCCAAGGTTTGATTGGTCCTCTCACTCTGACCATCAGTTTGGGGGTGATATGCTGTACTTAACTTGATTTGGGTCCCCATAGCTTTTGGAAAACTTCCCAAAAATGTGACGTGAATAGGGGATCTCTGTCAGAGACTATCTCCTTCGGAATTCCATGCAGCCTGACAATGTTATTTATGTATAGTTCTGCTAAGTATTCCGCCGTCCTTGTTGATTTTGTGGGGATAAAGTGAGCTGCCTTAGTCAAACGGTCCACAACCACCCATATGAGTCATGTCTCTTCAAAGTCCCTGAGTTCAGTAATAAGATCACATGTTACACGCTCCCATTACCAGGCAGGTATCTCTAAAGATTGTAATAATCCACCGGGTAGTTGATGGTGGGCTTTGATCAATCGGCACGATCTTGACATTGGACACTACATCCACCACATCCCTCTGCATCCCAATCTACCAGTAGGTTCGTTATAGGTCCTGTCAGTCATATCTGACAACGTCCAGGTGTATTGAGAACCTTGAACGATGAGCTCCGTTCTAGACATATCTCGCTTTATGCATCATTGTCAGGTCCATTCCCAACCATCCCACTCAAAGTCTGATTATCACCGTTAGACATATGCTACAATGTCCGCAGTTTATTTAGCGTTTCATTCAGCTTGTATATATCCAAGGATAGGTTAGTCACTCCTAACGTTGTGACTTCCCCGTCTCCCGTTGCAGTAGTGACCCTATAAGTCTTGGGTAATGTAGACGTTTGGAGTCCTAAACTCTTAACTAATCGGGATGATAGGAACGAATGTGTACACCCCGAGTCAAATAAAACATCCACACTAACACTTTGAATCAGAATTTTACCTCGAACTGTGTGGTCATCATCCTCAGCGTCCTCGATTTCGACTGCAAAAAGTTTCGCCTTCCCTTTGTCCACTGATTTTGCAGGTGCTGGGTAGCGATTAGGAGCTGGTGTCTTCTCCTTTTCAGGTTGCTCCTATTGTTGCTTCAGGGGCTGACGACACTCGTTTTGCAGGTGTCCCGTCCTTCCGCAGTTGTAGCACCGACGGGGCTCACTGCATGGCCCTGAATGCATCTTGTTGCAATTTTTACATAGTCGATACGGAATCTCCTGAAACTTCCTTTTGCGGTTCCCATCGACATTCTGTTGATAGTTCTGCTGCTGGTGTTCTGCAGACCAGTTTTTGCTACTACCCTGGTTGGCATTCTTATGTTGCATAGTAGCCTTCCCCTGTTTCTGTGCACGGACATAGTCGTACACCAACTCATGAGTAGTGGCTGCCTCAATCACTTCGGTTATAGTGCCTCTTGGCGCCGTAGCAACCCTACTCCTCAATTCTGGCTTCAACCCCCAGAAAAATTTGTCTGCTCTGGCCCGGGCAGTTGCCAGACTCCCAGGTGCAAATCTCTCCAATTGCAAGAAATTTTTTGCATACTCTCGGACTGAATCATCCCTCTGAGTTAGAGTGGCAAATTCCAGTGCTTTCTTCTGGACAACAGACTCAGGAAAATATTGTCCATTGAAAGCTGTTACAAATTCCGCCCAAGGAATGGACGAAATCTCCCGTTGATGGAACACAGTCTTCTCCATGGACTTCCACCAATAAGATGCTTCCTCCTGAAGCATGCATGTCGCCAACCTCACTTGATGGCGATGAGGCACAGAGAGAGCTCTAAATGCTTTCTCAGTAATGTCCATCCAGCTCTCCGCCTTCATTGGATCAGTCCCTCCAATGAATACCTCAGCTCCGTTCTTCCGGAATTTTTCTACAGTGTATCGATCACTGTCATCCCCAACTGGCAGTACCACTTGTCGGACTACCGGTGGCACTGGGTTTGGAAGTTCCCTCGCTCGCCCGGGTCAGCTATCCCTACCCGCTCTTGGGCGCTCCCTGATCCCCATTTGGGACGCTACTAGGACCCACAGCCGAATTTGGAGCTCCATTCCCTGTTACCAATCCCGGTAATCGCTGCGCTATGTTCTAAACCACAGAACTGGTATTATCTGAAGCCTGCGCTAGTCCCTGTATGGCCGTCAAAATTTGGCCTAACACACTCTCCACGTTTGTGTCCGACTGCGCAGCTTGGCTCAACTTCCTTCGGGTGCCTGCCATCTAAAATTTATTCCGTTATGGTTCATTAAATTTTTTTTTCAATGATTACTTAGGTTTGTTAGTGAGTCCACTAATTCACTAATGACATACCCCATTGGAGAAAGATAAGTATTGGACTCTTCAACAAGGTACTTGAGTCATAAGATGTGAGCTTTTGGGAAACCAGGCTCTGATACCACCTGTAACGACCCGCCATTTTTCACAACATTGTGGGCCTAGCTGGCTAGGTGTTACTCACAATTTAGCAAATATGTCTAGCATTTCTAACAAAAACATATATAAAGATCCCACAGTCTTGGACCGTTTCCCAGTAGCCACACTTATTTCTCAAATAAATAAAAAAGGAGTCCCCATATTTATTTTGCTCCATGCTCTGGTTGTCAATCACCTAATTTCGTATCTGCACACCTGCAGAGGCAATTCCGCGTTAGTGATTACAACACTAAGTAGTATAATAGATAAAACAAGTCAAGTACATTCCACTATTTCCCTATGTTCATTTTAATATGCGGTGGAGCGATTCCGCTATACTCCAAAACAATGCGGAGGAGGTATCCACTGTGATCCGCACACCCCGGCCGTAGCCCTTTTGTGGGGAGGCTACCACTACCATCTCCAGTGCCAGTGCCTCGCACACCCCGGCCGTAGCCTTTTTGTGGGGAAGCTATCACTGCACTCAGGTGATTGCTATGCCCCGTTTGTGGGGAAGCTCTCACTACCAATTCTAGTGCCAGTGCCTCACACACCCCGGCCGTAGCCTTTTTATGGGGAGGCTATCACTGCACTCTAGTGCCAGTGCCTTGCACACCCCGGCCGTAGCCTTTTTATGGGGAGGCTATCACTGCACTCAGGTGAATGCTACACCCCGTTTGTGGGGAAGCTCTCACTACCAATTCTAGTGCCAGTGCCTCACACACCCCGGCCGTAGCCTTTTTATGGGGAGGCTATCACTGCACTCAGGTGATTGCTACGCCCCGTTTGTGGGGAAGCTCTCACTACCAATTCTAGTGTCAGTGCCTCACACACCCCGGCCGTAGCCTTTTTATGGGGAGGCTATCACTGCACTCCAGTGCGATGGAGGAATCGTTGTGCCTCGCTCACCCCGGCCGTAGCCTTTTTGTGGGGCGGCTATCACTACTCCAAAACAATGTCGATGCATTACACAATTTACGCACATAATACGACCCCGTGTCGGACTGAGTCAATTCTTTGACCCCGGTTGCACTCGGTGCATGGTGGTCGAATCTGGGCTCAGGCCGACCTAGGCTACCAACAAGGAAAGTACGATGTTCTACCTATTATACGTACCTGACTTGTGATTTCGTCTGACTGTGATCCGCTAACCCTAATCTGAATGAGGGCATAAAATTATACATTAGTATAATTTTATTTGCATGAACCTACATGCAACTACATGACTAATATACTATCAATTTTTAAATGATGTAATTAGTTCATGTTAGTCTTCATTACTTATTAAATTTTCAGCAATTCTGATGATAATTAATTATTAATTATCCCCATCCAAATCCCCATTAACTAGTTGATAATTTAATTATTAACATGTCCCATACTTAATTCTTTTGTATTTACCTTATATTCTAACTCGACCGCATCGAGTTCTCCCATATTTACCTGGTTGCCATTCTACTTTAACAATTCATTTAACGACCCCAAAGCTCCCAGCTTTATTGTAGTCAACCAGCGAAAGTCGGTATTTTCACCATGCATGGCGACCAACCAGTAACGTGGCGGCCTCCATTCGTTGCTATGGCGTCTCCAACTTGGCCACCACATGGCAACCCTCAACCAGTCCTTGGCGACCCCATTCCGGCCACCCAATCAGCAACCCCGACCTGACCATGGTGACTCCATGTCGGTCACATAATCAGCCCATGACCCATGGCGACTACCCTAGTCGGCCACATAAACAGCACCCGACCAGACCCATGGCGGCTCCCCTTGCACCACCATGACGACAACCCTCTAGCACCACCATGGCGACGACCCTCTAGCACCACCACGGTGGCGCCCCCGACCAGCATGGCTGCACCACCACACCGACACCGACCTGTTCTCCCCTCGGATTTCAGACCTGCGTGCCTCCTCGACGGTCTGTTTTGGCCCTCCAAGGTGACTCCATCCGGCCAGCATCACCGTCGGGAGCAATTCCCACCTCCAGCACGTCAACCCCGCACCATGGAAGGAAACATGGCGTGGTTGCTGCTGGAAAACAGCAGGACGTCCTCCTGGTTTTCTTCTTCCCTTGTTGATTTCTCATTTAATTCTTATGTTTATCATGTTTATGATTTATGCAACATGTGTATGCATGCAACAAAAGAAAAAGAAAGGAAAGAAAATTACCCGAGCGAAGGAGGAAATCCGGCGTCTGTCTGAGGAGGAAAAATGTAGATGACGCCCTCTCCTTCTCCTTTTATAATGAAATAAAATGACGGCTAGGGTACGTGGAAGCACCCCTTCACCGTAATTCCTTTAACCGGGTAATTGGGTAATCGACATGGTTCACTTAACCATTTCACTTAACCGGTTAAATGGGTACATGGTATGGTTAACTTAAATGGTTAAATGGATAAACAGTGTAGTCGACTCGACCGATTCAACTAGAATTATCCGGTTAAAAATTACTTTTCAATTAACCGGGTAATTCATACTTAACTAGCTAACGATTTTTTTCCATTTAAATGAAATAAAATTAAAATTTTCCCACGTTCGATCCCACCACGTCAAACGTTATTATTATTATTATTATTATTATTATTATTATTTTCCGGGTCTTTACAAGTCTCATAGTCTCTGACCGTTTCCCATGGCCACATTTACAACATAAGAGAATAAAAAGAAGTCCAATTTATTATCAATTCACAAAACGATAAGTTGGTAAAAGAAACACCAGCCACACCTTTATTCCTCAATCCAAATCTGTTCTCGTGCTGGTGATAAAACCAATAAGCCGCATAATTAAATGAAACAAGTCAATATAATCCCTATTATCATTTCTTGAGACTTTTAGTTGTTATGAGCTTATGCCGAGCTCTTAATATGCTGGTAGGGGTGGCCACCCAATCCAACTCCAATCCCATGCATGTGCACACACGCTACGTGGCCCACAACCTATAGTTACCGATATTTGTCATTGACTCACCCTCTCGGTATCACAAGTGCATAATTACCCGTCTTGTGCCACTGTGCCACTGCGCCCTGTCACCCCTTTCGGCGTGGGGGCAGGTATTCCGTCTTTTGGGGGGTGCTGCCCTGCATCGAATTGAGTCGACCCCAGTTACGCTCGGCGCATGGTCGTCCATTATGAACTCAAGTCAACCAAGACTCCCACATTATTCAATCTTTCATAGAGTGATGCCTTGTGTCGAATTGAGTCGACCCCGATTGCACTCGGCGCATGGTGGTCGGATATGAACTCAAGTCGACCAAGACTCCCACATAGTAAGTTTAAAGGGTGAGGCCCAGTGTCGGACTGAGTCAATTCCTTTACCCAGGTTGCACTTGGGGCGTGGTGGTCGAATCTGGGCTCAAGCCGACTAGGGCTACCCAAAAAGAAAATTACGACATTACAAATAATTATATGAACCTGGATAGTTTGTAAGTCAACCTGCAACTGTGACCAACGACCCTAATTTGAACGAGAACATAAAATTATACATAAGTATAATTTTATTTGAGTAGAAATGCACGCAACTACATGAAAAATATATATCCTTATTAAAATTCGACAACATAAAACTTGCAACATTCAACAATATTAAATATTAAATTATTCGTAAGACATAATCATTTAAGTCCTACTTTACATTTTAAATTAATTATCTAAATCATAATTCACACTTCACTAATGATAAATTAATTATTAACTTATAAACAAGTATTCAAGTATTTAATTACTATTATTAGTATATTTTCCTTAGAGATAATAATTAGTTAACCACAATATGGACGATTTAGTTTACGATTTTAATCTTTAATCATTAGCATTATTAATGGCAATTTAATTAATTAGGTCGTTCAATTAAATTATTTAAAATGATTTGCATTATCTTAACTCAACGATATTACTAATTATTTTAAATTATTCAACTCAATAAAGGTTTGAACTTTATTTATTTTCATTATACTATTTAGGTTCTTTTTTACATAATTATAATTTAATAACTCATTTTCTACCTTATTAACTCATTATTAAAATAATCACTTTATTTACCTAGTATTAAATTTATCGTTACCGTATTTTTAATACTTATGGCGATTTCGTACAATAACTAATTATTTGAGCAACTTTAACCTGTCCGGCCAACAACACTGCTGGGAACGCTTCCCTTCTTCCCACACGATAACCCAAAATCAAGGCCAAGCATTGTGAGCATACACGGCATGAGCCTTGGCCGGCGAACTGGTATGGATGTCTTGCATCCCCCACAGCATTGTCCATTATCCCCATCCCATGCATAGAACTCATAAGACGCTGGAGAATGCAAACTCAATTATTCTAACCCAACCGATTACATAGCATAGGATGATGATGCAGCAACATCAAAACAAAACGACCATGAATTTATGAAACAACAGAACTTTACATGACAATCATGAATTGATGAAGCAGCATAAGTAATATGGCGATCATGAATTGCATGAAAACTAAGAATAGAGAGTTAGCAAGGGATACCCAAGCAAAGAAGAAGCTGGATCCGGAAGATGAGAAGAAGATGTGAGTGGGTAGCTAGGGTGAGGAGAGAGGAGAAATAGGTGGCTAGGGTGAGGATGACACCCCCTCACAAAAATAAAATGAAAATGACAGCTAGGGTATGGGAAAACACCCCAACACCAGCATTTCATTTAACTGGGTAAAGAATAAAATATAATATTTAACCGGGTAGAGAATATAATATAACAATAATATAATAATAATAATAATTCTCCAACATTCGATCCTTCCTAGACCAAGTCGAATAAATTATATTTGTTTTTTCTACAAACTTTTCAATCTCCTCAACTTACAAATATTTCGTCCTTGAAATATGATAACAGGAAAACAAAACAATCATGATAAACTATATTTTCTATATCGGTTCATGATATTATAAGAATTTTATGCTACGAATAGGCTAGGGTATTTCCTTGAATTTCTTGTTCAGTCTCCCATGTGGCTTTCCTAACCCCTGCTTTTCCACAATACTTTTACCAAAGGAATATCCTTGTGCCTGAGTGTCTTTATTTCTCTTGTCGGGATGCGGATCGGCTTTTCCTCGTAGGTTAAATTTTATTGTAGCTCTAAGTCTTCAAAACTTGTGACTATGTGATCTCCATCTCGTACATATTTCTTTAGCATTGACACATGGAAAACATTGTGTACCCAGCTAGGCTTGGTGGCAATGCTAGTCTCATATGCAAAATTTCCAACTCGATCAGGATTGGGAATGGTCCTATGAATCTTGGCTTCAACTTCCCTGATGTTCTAAATCTGATCACCCCCTTCCTAGCAGATGTCTTTAGGTACACAAACCCCCCAACTTGGAACTCTAGGTCCCTCCTTCGAGTATCAGCATAACTCTTCTATTGATCATGAGCTGCCTTAAGCCATTGCTGAATGAGTTTGACCTTTTTAGTTGCTGCCCTCACCACCTCTGGCCCGACTATAACTGCTTCGGTAGACTCCAGCCAGCACGATGGAGACCTGCAGGGCCTACCATATAAGGTTTCAAATGGTGTCATCCCTATACTAGCTTGACAAGTGTTATTGTAGGTAAATTCAGCCAAGGCTAAGTGTTTCTCCCAGTCACCTCCCCAGTCAAGAATGCAAGTTGCAACAAATCTTCCAAAGTTTGAATAGTCCTCTCACTCTAACCATCAGTTTGGGGATGATATGTTGTACTTAGCTTGATTTGGGTCCCCATGGCTTTTGGAAATCTTCCCAGAAATGTGAGGTGAATAGGGGATCTAAGTCGGAGACTATCTCCATTAGAATCCCATGCAACTTGACAAAATTGTCGACATACATTCCTGCCAGGTATTCTGCACTCCTCATTAATTTTGTGGGGATGAAGTGAGCTACCTTAGTTAGTCGGTCCACAACCACCCATATGGAGTCATGCTTCTTCTGAGTCCTTGCGAGCTTTGCAATAAAATCGCATGTGACACACTCCCATTTCCAAGTTGGTATTTCTAAAGGTTGCAATAGTCCTCCAGGTAGTTGATGTTGGGCTTTGATTTGTTGGCAAGTCTGACACTTGGAGACAAAATCCACAACGTCCCTCTTCATCCCAATCCACCAGTAGGTTTACCTTAAATCCAGATATATTTTAGTAACTCGAGGGTGTATCTAGAACTTTGAGCGATGAGCCTCCACCAAGATATTCTGCCTCAGTGCATCATCCTTGGGTACACACAATCTTCCTCTAAATGTAATCTCACTATTGGAATTAGCTACAATGCCAGGAGTATTGTCCAACATTTCATTTAGCTCCTCATCACCCATTTGTGCTAGCTTAACACGTTCAACTAAGTGGTTGGAAATAACCAAATTTGCCAGTAACCCTGTTAGTTGTTCCACAGGGTTCATAGCCACCACTTCTGCTGACATGGCCCAAATTTGACTCAATGCATCTACTACCACATTCGCTTTCCCTAGGTGGTGTAAGATTTTGAAATCGTTGTCCTCCAAATATTCTAGCCACCGCCTCTGTTGAAGGTTAAGGTCATTCTGGGTGAAGATATACTTCAAACTCTTGTGGTCAATGAAGACTTCGAACTGGGCTCCATACAAGTAGTGTCTCCAAATCTTTAGGGCAAAAACCGCTGCTGCCAGTTCCAAGTCATGGGTTGCATAATTTTGCTCATGATTCTTCAATTGACGATAGGCATAGGCCAACACTTTACCTCCCTACATAAGGACACATCCTAAACCCAACAGGTATGCATCACTGAGGACAACGAATCCTTCATTTCCATTTGGTAGTGTCAAGACTGGTGCAGTTGTTAGACTTTTCTTTAGAGACTAGAAACTCTCTTCACACTTACTACACCATTCGAACTTGAATCCCTTCCTTGTGAGTTTGGTCATCGTTGATGCTACTCAGGAGAAGTCTTTAATGAATTTCCTATGGTAACCTGCTAAGCAGAGAAAGCGTTAGATCCCTCAACTTAGTCCCACATCTAATACCTATTAGGAGAAGATCCTGTTTATAAGTGAGAATGGACTATAGATCTTTAACTTGGGTTAACCATTATAAAGAAATTATAAAGACCCAAAATAATAATAATAATAATAATAATAATAATAGCGTTCGAGGCGATGGATCGAACGTGGGGAAATTTTAATTTTTTTCATTTAAATGGAAAAAATTGTTAGCTGGTTGTGTATGAATTACCCGGTTAATTGAAAAGTAATTTTTAACTGGATAATTCTAATTGAATTGGTCGAGTCGACTACACTATTTATCCATTTAACTATTTAAGTTAACCATACCATGTACCCATTTAACAAGTTAAGTGAAATGGTTAAGTGAACCATGTCGAATACCCAATTACCCAGTTAAAGGAATTACGGTGAAGGGGTGCTTCCACGTACCCTAGCTGTCATTTTATTTCATTATAAAAGGAGAAGGAGAGGGCGTCATCTACATTTTTCCTCCTCAGACAGACGCCAGATTTCCTCCTTCGCTCGGGTAATTTTCTTTCCTTTCTTTTTCTTTTGTTGCCTGCATACACATGTTGAATAAATCATAAACATGATAAAAATAAGAATTAAATGAGAAATCAACAAGGGAAGAAGAAAACCAGGAGGACGACCTGCTGTTTTCCAGCGGCAACCACACCATGTTTCGTTCCATGGTGCGGGGTTGACGTGCTGGAGGTAGGAATTGCTCCCAACGGTGATGCTGGCCGGATGGAGTCACCATGGAGGGCCAAAACAGACTGTTGAGGAGGCACGCAGGACTGAAATCCGAGGGGAGAACAGGTCGGTGTCGGTGTGGGGTGCAGCCATGCTGGTCGGGGCGCCACCGTGGTGGTGCTAGAGGGTCATCGTCATGGTGGTGCGAGAGGGTCGTCGTCATGGTGCTGCAAGGGGATCCGCCATGGGTCTGGTCGGGTGCTGTTTATGTGGCCGATTAGGGTAGTCGCCATGGGTCAGGGGCTGATTATGTGACCGACATGGAGTCACCATGGTGAAGTCGGTGTTGCTGATTGGGTGGCCGGAATGGGGTCGCTAAGGACTGGTTGAGGGTTGCCATGTGGGGGCCAAGTTGGAGACGCCATAGCAGCGAATGGAGGCTGCCACGTTACTGGTTGGTCGCCATGCATGGTGAAAATACCAACTTTCGCTGGTTGACTACAACAAAGCTGGGAGCTTTGGGGTCACTAAATGAATTGTTAAAGTAGAATGGCAACCAGGTATATATGGGAGAACTCGATGCGGTCGAGTTAGAATATACGGTAAATACAAAAGAATTAAGTATGGGACATGTTAATAATTAAATTATCAACTAGTTAATGGGGATTTGGATGGGGATAATTAATAATTAGTTATCATCAGAATTGCTGAAAATTTAATATGTAATGAAGACTAACATGAACTAATTACATCATTTAAAAATTGATAGTATATTAGTCATGTAGTTGCATGTAGGTTCATGCAAATAAAATTATAGTAATGTATAATTTTATGCCCTCATCCAGATTAGGGTTAGCGGATCATAGTCAGACGAAATCACAAGTCAGGTATGTATAATAGGTAGAACATCGTACTTTCCTTGTTGGTAGCCTAGGTCGGCCTGAGCCCATATTTGACCACCATGCACCGAGTGCAACCGGGGTCAAAGTCTTGACTCAGTCTGACACGGGGTCGTATTATGTGCAGTAAATTGTGTAATGCATCGACATTGTTTTGGAGTAGTGATAGCCGCCCGACAAAAAGGCTACGCAGCCGAGCTGAGTGAGGCACAACGATTCTTTCATCGCAGTGGAGTGCAGTGATAGCATCCCCATAAAAAGGCTATGGCTGGGGTGTATGAGGCAGTGGCACTAGAATTGGTAGTGAGAGCTTCCCCATAAACGGGGCGTACCATTCAACTGAGTGCAGTGATAGCCTACCCATGAAAAGGCTACGGCCGGGGTGTGCAAGGCACTAGCACTAGAGTGCAGTCCTCCCCATAAAAAGGCTACGGCCGGGGTGTGTGAGGCACTGGCACTGGAATTAGTAGTGAGAGCTTCTCCACAAACAGGGCGTACCAATCACCTGAGTGCAGTGATAGCTTCCCCACGAAATGGCTACAACCAAGGTGTGCGAGGCACTGGCACTGGAGATGGTAGTGGTAGCCTCCCACAAAAGGGCTACGGTCGGGGTGTGCGGATCACAGTAGATACCTCCTCCGCATTGTTTTGGAGTATAACAGAATTGCTCCACCACATATTAAAATGAACATAGGGAAATAGTAGAATGTACTTGACTTGTTTTATCTATTATACTACTTAGTGTTGTAATCACTAACGTGGAATTGTCTCTGCAGGTGTGTAGATACCGAAATTAGGTGATTGACAACCAGAGCATGGAGCAAAATAAATATGGGGACTCCCTTGTTTATCTATTTGAGAAATAAGTGTGGCTACTGGGAAACGGTCCAAGACTGTGGGATCTTTATATATGTGTTTGTTAGAAATGCTAGACATATTTGCTAAATTGTGAGTAACACCTAGCTAGCTAGGCCCACAATGTTGTGAAAAATGGCGGGTCGTTACAGAAATGACTTGGGCCCATTACGTTGCACTTTGGGCCGGGTCATTCAAATGGTATCAGAGCAACCTGGTTACGTGTTAGATGATGGGCTGGAACAGGGACATTGGCTAGGCTGCCAGTCACGGGCCAAAAAGGTCGTGGGCTGGGATTATCAATGGGCCAAGACTAGGGATGTTGGCTAGGCTGCCGGTCACG
>JAURVB010010279.1:0-17344 GCA_033002965.1 Piper betle | reverse complement strand
GGATCCGTATGAGTTAGGTTCGGGTCTAGCTAACCTAACCGGGGCCCGTAACATGCCGGTTCGGTTCCACGAGCGTGAACCGGATTTGGGTGTTACAACAGGACTAGACCTAACTACTCGAGGTGTCAAAAAATCCAACAGTGTCTCCCGCAAAGGCTCCATAAACGCTTAATTATATTGGCATACATAATCTCATCACATGGCCCACGAGCCTCAACATCATTAGTAACCACAAACAACACCAGAAAGATAAGTCAGTCCTAAAATAACTAATGGAAAACACACTATATAGAAAAAATATGGTAGTAATCAAAAGATTATCAGTCCTAAAATAACTAATGGAAAACATTCCAAAACTGGCAAATGAAAGACTCATCATTAATGGGAAACTTTAACATGAATTAGAAAATCTACACATTCATGTCACCATACTGAATCATGACCAATAGGGCCTAATCATAATTACTAAGCTAAACCTGCACATGAAATAGAACAACTCAATGGTAACATGTTAGTACTTTGGCCAATCGGGCCTAAATTATATACATGAGCCAGAATCTTGATGCACAGCATGCCCGTGGCCAATATGGTCTATCTAATCATCACTGCAACATTGTATGGTTAGAATATACACTCATCAGAGAGCAAGCACATGCCAAATAAACCAGCTAGTATGTACTATAGTTGAGCATTATATATATCAACCACCAAACCAAGTACCACAGGTGGCTCCTAACCCCTCGATGGACATCATGCTCCCATCCATCGTGCATACATAAAATCCTAAAATCATAGAATAAGTATAAGGCTTAGGGAGAGTCTAATAAATAGTGCTAATGCAACTTTTGAACTGGATCATAATTTTTCGAAATTCACATCAAGAGATATCAACCTTAAAGTTTCACTAATCTAGATAATTGGCTAAATTGCTCATAGGTAGTTGGAACCAATTAAACATTACTATGTCCTACAATATAAAATCAAAACAATGTAGAGCTAAGGAGCAGATCAAGTAGGGAGGAGTCCTAACGAATCTGTGAGGCAAGCTCTACATCCTAGCTCACCGAACTCAACCCCGCAGCCTAGCAAATGTGACCACTACTCAAACCCTGTATGATGTATGGTTACAATGACATGAAGACAATCTTAGATGCATTAAAATGACATTGCATGTAAGGGGGAGTAGAATATTAAACATCACATCACAATAATCATTTCATAGTGAGCATCATTCTCATCATAACTACATATGATTCTATAAAACTAAATCAAGATGTTGAGACTGAGATCTCGGTTCATTATGAAATAATTTTTAGATCCAACCCGTCTATTCATAGCTAATATGAGATATTGAATACCCAAGAGATTTTGGGCAATTTAACTTAAGATACATGTCACCCTAATTAAAAATAAGATCTCGGTAAAATTATGAAAAGTAACTTAAGTTGTTAGGTCAATTAATTAGACTTAACTCTAATGATAATTTCATCATAGCGACTTTAAATCTGAATAACTTGAAAGATATCGAGTCAAACCCAAACTCATGCCCGTGATTAAAAAATTATCATTATTAAAATAATCTTAATCCCTTTACTTAATTAAGATAGTTAAGCTGATTATAAATATTTATTTAAGGTTTTCATACTGTGTTTGTTTTAAAACCAAATGCAAGTTAAAATATTATCATTATAACTATTTAATTAATCAATCAATGTGACACAAAACAAGGGTGCCCAAACGCGGCAAAAAATTATAAAGCTTTAAGTCTTTTTCTTGTTCCAACCATTATTAGGTGGATTACTTGATAGAATTTACAACCATGAGTAAAAATGAGTATTTTATTATATTTTATTAGCAACATGCTTTTTAATAAAAATTAAAATTTTTACACATAAACAAAAAGCCAACTACCAGATATACTAGTGATGATAATGATCTACACACCTACATGCCTAAATAGAGAGACTTGCATGCAGACATATCATGATCATGCCTAAAAAAAAAAGAAAAGAAATGGAGGAAAGCGTACCTCGTGAGGGAAGGAGAGAACGGGGGAAGGATGAGAAGGGGAGGAGGAGGAGAGGGTTGGGAGAAGGGGGAGGAGGGGAGGAGGGCAGAGGAGTGTCGGCGGCAGCCAAGGGGGAGGAGAGGGGAGAAATGAGGAAAAGGGGTTGGGAAATAAGGATTTTACGAGTGTGAGATCCCTCAACTTAATCCCACATCTAATACCTACCAGGAGAAGATATTGTTTATAAGTGAGAATGAATTATAAATCTTTAACTTGGGTTAACCATTTTAAAGAAATGACTTAGGCCCATTACGTTTTACTTTAGGCCAAGTTGTTATAGGTGGTATCAGAGCAACCTAGTTATGTGTTAGATGGTGAGCTGGACTAGGAACATTGGCTAGGCTACCGGTCACTGGCCAAAGAAGGTTATATGGGTTGGGGTTAGCAACGGTCCAAATATAAGAATTTTAGGGACGAAATTTCCTACGGTAGGTAGATTATGAGATCCCTCAACTTAATCTCACATCTAATACCTATTAGAAGAAAATCCAGTTTATAAGTGAGAATGGACTATAGATCTTTAAATTGGGTTAACCATTTTAAAGAAATGGCTTAGACCCATTACGTTACACTTTGGGCCGGGTCGTTACAACATTGCTCAGTGCCATGGGTAGGGAGCCACATCCACACCAGCACCATAGCTTTGGCACCTCTGCTTTGCAGTGTTGAGAGCCAAAATTTTTGCCCTAGAATGAGGAAATGAGAGAGGAAAAGGAGGGAAAAGTCAGGAAGCCCCAGGGTAGCTTGTAGGGCTCATCTAAGGCTATCAAAGTACACCAAAAATGTTATGTCAAACAACTAAAACTCTAAGCTAGTGCAAAACTAAAATGAAACATATACGAAACACATGCGAACACGACTCGAAGCTACACAACACAACCAAACAATGCAAATTACAGGCATGACAATTAAGGTCGACCGAAAAACTCAACAAAGGACATACCCAATGCCCAAGCCCATAATAACACAAAAAATCCTTGTAGCCCCGGACTGATCAAAGTAGACTAATAGCGTGCTACTTAGATTAAGCAAACAACAAACTGAATGTAAAATACCAGGACACGAAGTCAGTATACTCTCTCACGAGTCATCAGTTGTTCGCTAAAGGGCATGTAGAACGTAACTACTATCTTAAATAAGTTATTTTTACTTTTGTACCTATGGGTTGTGTCACATGCCCTCGACTGACCAAGAAGGACGAAGTTTTGTGTACTGGTACGTGCAATTTAAACTCTCTCACATCTACACCAAATCTCTTAATTCATCACTTCTATGTCTAAAAAATAGTCTTATTTTTTAAGAAACAAAAAACTCATTTTTATTTTTATTTCTATAATTATTTATTCTTGAAAAAGCTCATTTTTTATTAGGTGACCAGCGATAATATCCGTCGCTTTTGCATTTCGTTTGATCGTGGGGACCAGCGATAATATCTGTCGCTTTTGCATTTCGTTTGATCGTGGAGACCAATAAAACCCGGAAAAGAGTGGGGGAAGAAGCCAGGGAAGGAGGAATTTAAGGGGGAGGAAGATGGTCAGAACCTTCCCCATCGTGACCAATCCTTTTTCTTTATCTCTGCTTTCATATTCCGTCCTTTTCTTTTGTCCAATTGAATGACGTTCCATCGTTGGGAAGAGACATTGCCGATAATAGTATTCCACCCACTTCCCACTGTACTTTGTTTTCAGGAAAAAACAACCCCAAGTCGCAGCAACTTTTTCCACATTATAATTCGCATCATTTGGGTTCCGACTGGCAACTTGTAAGCATCGTTAACTGAGGTGGGCGGCGACCTTCCTACTTCTTTTTCTGGGTTTTGTTTCTTGGGTTGATATTTGTGTAAATTGTGATCTTTTTTGGGGGGCTCATAATTGGTCACTATGGCATGCCATTTTTGCTGTTTTTATTTTTCATGTGTTTTCTGGCCTTATAATTGATGGCTGTCGCATGGCATTATGCCTTTTTTTTCCAAAGCAGTTCAATTGTTTTTTCTTGCTGCCTTCTGGGTTGGGACGCATGCGTTGGTCTCAAGGGAAGTTTTTGCTTTTAATCTCTGCTTGTTATGTTCATAATGAACTGCCAGATCTTCTGGGTTGTGAAGGTTTTTGGAAGATTTTGTGATGCTGTTCGTTTTAATTGGCTAGTTAAGGCGGTGTGCTCTGGGGATCACCGCTTGCCACTAAATTGATATTTTTTAAGGATGGTGATTATGCAATAATGCTGTAGAAGGGAATTGTGTTCTATTTGGAGTGATAATTCTATCTGTTTTTTACTTTCGTGTTTTAGAAGCATGTTGTTTGTTGTATTTTTAGTGTAAAAATAGTCCTTTGTATACGTCTGCTGAATTGTTGCATGTTTCTTGTTGGTGATTTGTGCAGATCTTTGCCATGGTTTTGAGGTTATTTCCTTAAAGTTGGAGATTAATAAAGGATGGAAGAAAAGCCATTTCCGGCTTGGTCTTGGTCTGTAGAACAGTGTTTGAAAGAGTTTAGTGTTAAACTAGAGAAAGGATTGAGTTCTTACGGAGTAGACCAAAAGAGAGAGACCTATGGGTGGAATGAGCTTGACAAAGAAAAGGGAAAGCCAATCCGGCGGCTTGTGTTGGAACAGTTTGATGATACGCTTGTTAAGATTTTACTTGTTGCGGCTTTTATTTCGTTTGCTCTTGCTTATCTGGATGGTCAAGAACACGGGGAAGTGGGTTTTGAAGCATATGTTGAACCATTTGTAATTGTTCTAATCCTTGTGCTCAATGCCATTGTTGGAGTTTGGCAGGAGAGCAATGCAGAAAGGGCTCTGGAAGCTCTCAAAGAGATGCAATGTGAAAGTGCTAAAGTTCTGAGGGATGGATATTATGTGCCGGATTTACCTGCAAGGGAACTCGTTCCCGGGGATATTGTTGAATTGCGGGTCGGAGACAAGATTCCGGCTGACATGAGGGTTGCATTGTTGAAGACGTCAACTTTAAGAGTAGAACAGAGTTCACTGACCGGAGAGAGCATGCCTGTTATGAAGAGTATTAATCCTGTATTTTTGGATGAGTGTGAGTTGCAGGCCAAAGAGTGCATGGTTTTTTCAGGGACTACTGTGGTCAATGGAAGTTGTGTTGGCATAGTTGTTAGCACTGGCATGAATACTGAAATTGGAAAGATACAGATGCAAATACATGCAGCTTCTTTGGAGGAGAGTGATACTCCTTTGAAGAAGAAACTAGATGAGTTTGGGGGGAGACTGACCACAATGATTGGGATTGTATGCTTGGTAGTATGGCTCATCAACTATAAATATTTCTTCTCATGGGAAGTTAGAGATGGTTGGCCAACAAATTTGAGATTCTCTTTCGAGAAATGCACCTACTACTTTAAGATAGCTGTGGCCCTTGCTGTAGCAGCTATTCCTGAAGGTCTTCCTGCAGTTATTACTACATGTTTGGCTTTGGGTACGCGGAAGATGGCACAAAAGAATGCAATTGTGAGGAAACTTCCCAGCGTGGAAACTTTAGGATGCACTACAGTTATATGTTCTGATAAGACGGGGACTCTCACTACTAACCAGATGTCTGTGAGTGAAATTTTCACCTTAGGTGGAAAGAAAACAACTTCTCGAGTATTTCGTGTGGAAGGTACAACTTATAACCCAAAGGACGGAGGCATTGTGGATTGGACATACTATAATATGGACGCAAATTTGCAAGCTTTGGCAGAGATATGTGCAGTGTGTAACGATGCTGGAATATTTTCTAATGGAAACCTTTTCCGTGCAACAGGATTGCCCACTGAAGCTGCTTTGAAGGTTGGTTGCACTTTTCTAAGTGGCGCAAGTTATATTTTACGCTATAAACTTTCAAAGCTGCCATCTGTTATCTGTATGCTTTGATTTCTATTTAAGTTGTTTCACTTGTTTAGCATATAAATTGTTAACTTTCTGCTAGGTTTTGGTGGAAAAAATGGGGGTTCCAGATGTAAAGGCCAGGAATAGAATTCGTGATTTGCAACTGGCTGCGGGATATGCAATTGATTGTAGCACAGTGAAATTGGGTGAGTATCTATCGTGCTGTATCATAGACTTGGTTACAAATCTATATAATCTTATTGGTGATCAAGATGTTTTTGGTAGGTTGCTGTGACTGGTGGATAAAAAGATCTAAAAGAATTGCCACTTTGGAGTTTGATAGACTTCGGAAGTCAATGAGTGTTATTGTCCGAGAGCTCAATGGGCATAATCGCCTTCTTGTCAAGGTCATTTTTTGCTTTAAACCGTCGTCGTTCTTGTTAAATCGGCTACATAGATAAAATCTTGAATTGCTAAAAGATTTGTAAATGTTGATGACATGGATAGAATTAGCTTTTTTTAAATGCATTTTCTTTATTAAAAAAATGAAGACACTTAAGTAATTGACCTTGCTGCATGTTTATCTTGTCTTCAACCGTACACCTATTCCATGACCCATATTATTTGAGGAGTGGTGGTTCATGGTATAAGAAGATGATACATTTTTTTGAAGGCATTGTATCATGAATACCTTAGATGCTAGAAACATCAGTACATGATCTAATTTGCAAATGGTTGGAACAAAATTCTATTCGTACCTATTCTTACAATCATTCATTCAAACATTTGAGCCATGCCTTTCCAACTGCATCCAATTCTTGTCAATATGTGTGAATTTGTTATTTTTTATCCACTTTTTATACAATTTTTTTTAGTCCTGCTGCTGCTTTCTTTGCGTCCTTCCTTTTATTTAACTAGTTGCCTTCTTGGTTTCTAAAATTCTGGAATATCAGTTTCCCCTTGTTAAATTCATACAATTTATCTTTTGATACTATTTTAAACAGTCTCAGCCCATCATTATCTGTTGCCTATTTTGTCTACACTTTAGTTTATTTTTGTTGATGAGGACTACCATATATAGTATTTGACACACAATAAACGGATATGACTAAGTTTTATTTGTCATTATGTAAACTCACTTTTGAAATATTGGGTTTTGAATTACTGGATCTACATTTGTTGGGGGTTTTAGATGACTTCTTACTTTTTGCGTTGTGCTGGAAAATTAACTGTCAGTCAATATTTTGGATTGTGATAGATTATTAATTCTTTGTAACGTATACCTAGGCTGAAAGATTAATGTTCTGATTGACAGGGTGCAGTTGAGACTTTACTGGAAAGGTCCTCACATGTGCAACTGGCAGATGGATCAGTTGTGCCAATTGACGAGCCTTGCAGACAGCTGATATTGCTGAAACTTCTTGATATGAGTTCAAAAGGCCTACGATGTCTGGGTTTTGCATATAAAGATGATCTCGGAGAATTTTCTGATTACTATTTCGAGTCTCATCCTTCACAAAAGATATTGCTTGATCCATCCAATTATTTTTCAATAGAAAGTAATTTAGTTTTTGTTGGGGTTGTTGGCCTCAGAGTAAGTAGTTTGGTTCTTACGTTTCTTCTGTTGCATTAAGGTGCTAAGTTTTAACTTTGAGTCCTGCCGGGCAGGATCCACCCCGGGAGGAAGTTCATAAAGCAATAGGATTGCAACGCTGCTGGTATCAATGTTATGGTAATCACCGGTGACAATAAATCTACTGCAGAAGCTATTTGCAGGGAAATTCGAATATTTTCTGATCATGAAGATCTAAGCGGGAAAAGCTTTACTGGTAAAGAATTTATGGCACTTCCATCCTATCAGCAGATTGAACTCCTGTCAAAACCTGGGGGTATGGTGTTCTCTCGTGCGGAGCCCAAGCACAAGCAAGATATTGTGAGAATGCTCAAGGATTGTGGGGAAATTGTGGCAATGACTGGGGATGGTGTGAATGATGCACCTGCTCTGAAGTTGGCCGATATTGGTATTGCCATGGGTATCACTGGAACTGAGGTAATTTTCTTTGTTTGAATAAAATGAACTAGTGAAGATCCTCGCATTCAAGTTCTGTAACCTTCGTCTTGATTAATATATTATGTTCAATGCTTTTTACTTCTTATATACTTAGGTTGCCAAGGAAGCATCAGATATGGTTCTCGCTGATGACAATTTTAGTACTATAGTATCAGCGGTTGCAGAAGGTCGCTCTATCTATATTAATATGAAAGCATTTATCAGGTAATAAAATGGAAAACTGACCAAAGATCAAGAATAGGTTTTGTTCGACTTTGACCATTTTTTGATGTATTGGGTGTCTGTTACTCTTTGGTGGGCAGATATATGATATCGTCCAATGTAGGAGAGGTTATTTCCATTTTTCTGACTGCTGCACTTGGCATACCTGAATGCTTGACACCAGTACATCTTCTCTGGGTTAATCTGGTTACGGATGGCCCTCCTGCTACAGCTCTCGGTTTTAATCCTGCGGACGTAGATATTATGAGAAAACCACCACGGAAAAGTAATGATCCGCTCATTAATTCTTGGGTTCTGTTCCGCTACTTGGTGAGTCTTTGATATCATTTCTTCATTGCTATTATGCGAATTCTCATTTCTTAAATTGACCAGGTCACAATCTTAATTTTACTTGTATTTGGTTTGTTTTATATGACTGCATCTATGCTATGGTGGCTCGTTCCTAATGATTGAAAGCATGTTTGGTTGCCATATAATATAAATAAATTAAAAAAAAATTCTTTGAAGATGGAAGTGAAGTGACATGACATGCAAGAAAATTTTGAAAATTTCTTTTCTTTGCTTGGGTCAATAAGAAAATTTTGACAATTTGAATGGCTTGGGCTTGGAGCAAATTTTCTAATTATGCCGTGAAGAAGTTAATTTTGGTTAAGAAATTTTCCTTTTGGGACTATTTGGAGGAAGTTCATATTTCGTTATTCAAATTATCATGCCATCCAACACTTTAAAAATGAGAAAATTGTCAAATTTCGAACCTTTCTATTTCTTTGATGCCAACTAATCGCACAATAAAAATAAAATAAAATAAAATAAAATAAAATGCTGACTTGGCTTGTAATTTTTGAAAGATTTGCCTGGTTTTACCCACATTATTGATTGTGATGTGTCATAAAGCAATTAAATCACTAGAATATAGACGCATTGAGTGTAAGTAATTTTGGTTGGTAAATCTTGTGAAAGCCTAATAGAAGGCTTGAATGTATAGTTGGTGATCGGGCTGAGCACATTTCAGTCCAAGCCAAAATAACCATTATCTGATCGGTTTGGTTATTGTTAAAATATGGTTCGGTTTGATTTGAACCTTAGGTAGAATTTTTAAGTGCAGGAAAATTAATTCGAAACTAAACAAAATCGAAACCGATGAAAGAACCGAAAAAAATTAAAAATATATATTAAAGTTTATGATTTATGTGGCATTTGAGAGAAATATAATATTTGTGTATGGAATACTTTTGGATGTGATAATGATGGTTAAATTATTTTACAACTTTGTTTATTATGATTAATTTTAATGTAGTTTTAATAATTTCGTTTTTGAATAAACCAAACCAAACCGGGCCCAAATATTTTGGTACGGTTTGGTTCAGTTTTGGAAGTTTGGGTTTGGTTCGTTGTGTAGTTTCACCAACCAAACCCTATTTTGGCATCTGACCAAACCGATCAAATGCTCTGCGCTAGTTGGTGGACAATTAATGTATAATGAGAGTAACAATAAGGTAGAGTTCAAGAAAACAAAAATGTTGCGACAAAAATGGTAGTTGCTTGTGTTGGAGGTTGTAAGGTATCTACTTGTAGAACAGACGTGGCTGAAAAAATGATGCAAGATGTGTTTCTGTTGACATGAAAAGTTATACAGGTAACTTAGGATTTTAACTTCAAAACAGAAAGCTGTGCTGAATAGCTGACAAGTAGAAAATTGAACTTTCATGAGGACTGTTCTGTGTTTATGTGTGATTAATATTTGAGTCCTGTTTCATGCATAAAATTATTAAGCATGGAAAACATATGAAAATGGGCTGTTGATGCCCTCATTTTTGCCTAGTTTACATTTTTACGTTTTGGTACTTGCAATAGAAATTCATAAAAATGTTTAACCCTTCTCATTTCTGCAGGTCGTTGGGTCTTACGTTGGGATAGCAACTGTAGGCATCTTTGTTCTCTGGTATACACAAGCTTCCTTCGTGGGGTTGAACATGGTGAGTGATGGTCACACGTTGGTCAGCTTGCATCAGCTTCGATCCTGGGATGAGTGCCATACATGGACCAACTTTTCTGCAAGTCCATTCTCTGCAGGAGGACGGTTAATTACCTTCCCAAACCCTTGCGACTATTTCACATATGGGAAAGTCAAGGCGATGACACTTTCACTCTCCTGTTTTGGTGACGATTGAAATGTTCAATTCACTCAATGCTCTATCTGAAGATAGCAGCTTGCTTAGAATGCCACCATGGAGGAATCCCTGGCTTCTTGTGGCTATGTTCATTTCATTTAACCTCCATTGTATCATCCTTTATGTCCCTCTCTTGGCTAATGTATTTGGTATTGTTCCCCTAACTAGGAGCGAATGGGGACTTGTTCTTTTGATTTCTTCACCAGTTGTGCTGATTGATGAGGCTCTGAAGTTTATTGGCAGGTGGCAAAGACGCCTAATCTGTAAGAAGAAAATGGCCTAATCCCTTTTTTTAACATTACCCAGTACAGGCTCATCTTGCTAATTTGTACTTTTTCATATGTGAAACAAAACTTTTTTATTCTAGCATCGAAGAGGTAAAGGATGTTGTAGTTTAGTTGGAACCATATAGTTTTTGCCTGTTCTCAAACTGGGTGTAGATATAAGGAGCATGTTTTTTCTACGACTTTTTGGATGTACAATGGTTAACTTGAGGCCCGTTGTTTCTGTTTTGATATTGCAACTATCCAAGAACCAGTGTGTGCTCGGGATACGTTCGAGTTCAATTTTAAAAATGGTTTGGACATTTTTTATTTTTTAATTTAAGTTTAAAAATGGCACAAATACTAATATTTACGAGTTCTAATTTAAATATTATATAATAAAAGGCTTGAATTACTGATTTTTGTTTAGCAATTTAGTGAAACAAAAATCTGCAAATTGATACTACATTGCTAAGAAAGATTTCCAAAATGAATATTTTTTATTTAACTTGAGTTGCTCTTCATAAATCTTTGGCATTTTGACTCAATTGAAAACTCATACTTGATGTCACGAATGGATGACACTTAAAGTTAAGGTTCTAAGACTTAAATATGGAAAACAAATACTTCCAACAATTAATTTACTCAGGTCAATGGACCAAAAATTGGTTTGAGTGGACAAATAAAGAGAAACGCCTCCCCAATATGAAATATGGTCTGGCTATATTAAGTACATTGTTTGCCCAACTTTGATGATTGGATCTAATAACCTTTTACGAGTCCCTTTTACTTCAAAAGCAAGTGGGACATAAGACTTTCCGAAAACTTACATCCAAGACATTAGCCCCTCCCATAATTGGTGTGGGATTGTAAAACCCTAATTTCGGCTCTCTATAGTCTTTGACTTGGTTCACTCGATTTTGTTGTACTTTGAGTTCAAGTTTCAGATAATGAATATAAAGTTGAAATGATAGTATGAGCATGATTCAAAGGTTAAGTCTGTTAAATACACAAATATGATACCATCGGTTATGCACCAATAACAAAGCAGTAGTTAGCAGAGTAAACACCGGTATACACAAATTTCAGTGTTCTTTACTAGTGTTGTGGTAAGTAGGCTTAGGCTGCAGATCACTAAATCGTTCTCGCCTAGTAGTTGGGTGAGTAGTTCTTAGGTTCATACCATTGACTGGACAATTACCTTGCTTGATATCACCATACTAAATCTAAATTTACTAACTATACTTATGACTCCATTAACGTGTATATCAGTTCAGACCTTGCTCTGAGCCTTTAAACGTCGAGTGGAAAATGCTAGATTTAGTATGAGATCACTTAACTTAGTCTTACATATAATACCTACTGAAATAATATTTTATTTATAAGTAGGAATAAACTATTAATTTATAAGTGAGAATGAATTATAAATCTTCAACTTTGATTAATCACTCTTGAAAAGATGATTTAGGCCTATTAATTTTCTCTTTGAATTGGGTCATTACAAATGATATCAGAACAACCTAGTTCTATATTAGATGGTAGGTCTATCTATGAATGTTAGATAGGTTACTAGTTACGGGTCAAGAAAGGTATGGGCTAGGGCTAGCACGAGGCAAGTATAAGAATTTCTAGAACAAAAATTTCTAAAGTGAGAGGATTATAAGATCCTTCAACTTAGTTGTACATCTAATACCTAGTTGGGCAAGATCTTGTTTATAAGTAAAATAAACTATAGATCTTCAACTTTGGTAAATCGTTTTTAAAGAGATGACTTAAACCCATTATGTTTCACTTTGGGTCGAGTCATTATTGAAAAACCTCAATTTCGGATTAGGGTTTAACCCACTTATTGCCTTGCCCGATTTGGGTCAGTCTTGAGTCGGTTCGAGTTAATTTATAACATAATATGAGTATGGGGCCTAGATGGCCATATGAGCATGTTATAGAGGCTAGGTACACTCGATATATAATTGATAGTTTCAATTATGCTATAGCATAGCATGAGTCGTCAACATATACATGAGGTATACAAATTTTTTTTACTTTTGTCAGCTAAGGATTTTAGGGCAAGACCTAGACCGTTGCAGCGTTTACTATCTGTTTGGGCTAATCATGGTATCTCATTTATATGCATCTCAGACATTTCGGACTACCAAATTGCCCTTTTGGGCACAATTTGCCTTAATTTTCATCCATGGGGCCATGTTTAGTCCTCGAGTTAGTTTTGACTTTTGTCGATGTTGAACTAAGCTTTCTAGCCATATATGTATTGGATATATCCTAGGTGGACACCACTAGGCCCACAAGTTGTCAAACATTCAAATTGTGCCACATGGCAAGATCTGGATCATCCATTAAAAACAGAAAGAAACCTAGCTTTCATCTCCCACTATTTCAGATTTTCCACCCTAGTGGTGCCACCACATTTGCCTCACCGCCAACGAGCTCCGGCCACCCATGGCCACTGGACTAGCCCCACCATGACAGCCTCACAACAGACTATCAACCTAGGCCCATCCCTGGCATCAGTGCCACCACAGTACCAACCACAGGGCTGTTTTTCTCACCGGTTTTCACTACTGCTGCCATCTTTCTAGACATTTTCTGGTGCTGGCGAGCCTCCTCCGGCGAGGCCAACCACTCATATAGTTTTCCCTCATTGAGGCCACTCACGACCACCATCGTAGCCACGATTGCAATCGGTGACGTTACCATACCTGATAGTGATTCCATCCATTTATCGATGTTCTCGGCTACTTATTGGCCAGACTTCCACAACTAACATGCTCCCCGTCGCGTGGACACTGCCGACCAGTTTGCCCTATTCGTGTCTGTTTCCCCTGTTCACGTCCGCCCAGGCCACAGTCATGTCCCCCAGACCGTTTACCTGTGATTGTGTCCAGTTCTATTCGTGCCCGCTGAGTTGCCCAAGGCCATGTCATGTCCATGACCTGGCCAAGTTAATCAAGTCCGGCCCAACCCAAACAGTTGACTCGGCTCGACTCGGTTCGACTTGTCTAGTTGGCTCGGTTTGCCATTTTCAATTATTTTCGGCCGGATTTTGGTAATTCGAGACTTCGTACATTAATTTAGTTTAGATGTATATTTAAATTATTTACCATATTTTGATGTTATGAGTATAGTATGACAAATTGTCTCCACAAATTTATTAATTAGTTCACCTATCAAATGAACTTCAATTAAGTTGAAATTTTATACACTTATATTATATAGATGATTGTTTCTAGGAAACTTCACAAAGGAATTATTTTCTAAAGGTGTCTAATAATTCATCAAAACTCGAACAGGGGCAAGAATTACAGAAAACAGAGCAGCTAAACTCCTGTTTTAATTATGCTTAACGCCATAAAAAGCGTCCAAATCAGCTGAAATTTTAGGGGTTTCTTCTTAACATCCAAGTTAATGTTTCTGAAAATTTTTGGCTGAAAAAACTTCATGTATAAGGTCACCTAATTGGGTCGTTATCCAACATTACGAAAACAGGACAGATCTGGACTTTCATCAAGCACCTCATCCTCATAACTTCTTGAGGTTCATACACATACAAATAAACCCAATCAAGTTTTTAATTATCAAATCCAACTAGGAAAAACATCATCAAGCAAAATATCCCAGCTTTCCATCATCAAATCTCCATACAATCAAGCATGAATGACATGTTTTTAATCATATTTACCATAGATGAACTGAGGTGCAACATGCATGACGAATTTGGGGCGAAAAAGAGGGAAAACATGAAATACCTCTTCGATAACAGAATTGATGGCCGGAGAGATTAAGATTGGGCCTTGGAAGCATGAATCTTGGCTCAAAGAGGAGGATTTGAGCAGGGGAGGGAGTGGAGTGGACGAAGGTGGTCTGGAGGGCTGGAGGTTTTGGGGGAGAAAGGGCCGAACTGCCCTTTTAATCTTTTTTTTCTTCTTCTATCGGCTAGTTAGGCAGGGCATGATGGCTGGACCAACGAGAAAAAAAGAGTTTTGGCCGTGATTATAAAAATCGGAATTCAAATTAGAACGTGGGAATTAGAATCAAAATTAGTTTAAATTGGATAAGAATTGGTTCAATTAAATTGGCTTAAATCAGTTCTATACAAAAATTTTAATTTAGTTAAAATTTGTAGGTTATCAGTATAAAATATATTATTTTGGTGTAATTTTTATGTTATAATATGTATTATATTTTATGATATTTTTTGGATTTTTTTTAAAATTATTTAAAATCAATTATTATTTTTTACTCGAGTCGGAGTCGAGTCAACTTTTAATTACAAGAATGCCACTTATATTTCATCCCTCGTTCTCCCCCGCCGCCACCCATGTACCCTCCCTTGATTGCCGCCGCCCCCATCGTCGCCCTCGCCGCCCTGTCGCCCCCCCTCATCCCTGCCACCGCCCCTCGCTACCTTGCCGTCTTGTTGCCTGTCACCCCCCTCCTCGCCTCCCGCCCCTCCCTGCCACCCCAAAGCCACCTTTGCAGCCCTGTCACCCCATCATCCCGCCCTCGCCCCTTGCCCCGCCCTGTTGCCCCATCATTGCCCTCGCCCAGTCCCCTGTCGCCATGTCTCACCTCCCTTGCTGCTCGCCCTCGCCTCCATCTCCACTCGCCCTCACCACCCTATCCCCTGCCCCAGTCGTCTGTCGCCTTGTAACACCCCAAATCCGATTCACACTCGTGAACCAAACCGGCATGTTACAGGCCCCGGTTAGGTCGGCTAATGCGAACCTAACTCGTGCGGATCCAATCTCGGCGTCTTAAGATGAAGATACGATCCGTCATGAATGAATGCATGCACAAAATCCTAACATGGTACTACATGAATGACATGCAAATTAAATTTTCACACCATCACAATTACGAGCAAAATCGATGAAAATTCTGAAGTAAAACTAACAGGGCCTCCCTAAAAGTGCAATTATGGGCCCACCCTGTCAAAATAATATATGTACAAATATATCGACATGCATTAACAATCACACAAAATCTCATTTATAACGTATTCATTCTGAAGCTCGGGTCTCAACCCACTACGCTTCCGCTGCTCAACTCTGATCATATTTTGCACTCTATTATTGTGTCTTGGCATTTCATTCACATCATATCATCATGCTCAAACATTTACTCATGTCATTCACAATATAATAACATAATAATACAATATTAAACATTCAGAAATCTAATATGTGTGTGTGTACAAGACCTCATTGCTCCTCCGTCCAAGCTGGCTCATCCAACTCGTGATTATTACCTACATATAGTATAAAAACACGTCAGTAACAAGTGTTACTAGTCCGGAAAATAAAATAACTATAACAAGCTGGCTATGAGAGCAAACTCTCATATGAAAGAAAACCATATACTTCCTCAAGAACACTCTGAAGGGCACTACTGAGGAGTCACTGGGCTGCAGACCCTGTAGCATCCCAAACTAACTGATCTGCTGCTGGTACTGTGCCGCTCTCGGTACTTCTTTTTCAGTACTTCTCATGAAACTTTATCCTAAGCCCTCTCCTTACCTCCATATTTAACCTGGCCTTGAGCACGAAGGCCGAGTACTCTCAGGCAGTCACCTTTAGTACCCTTTGAACCACAAGTCCGGACATGCGCTGTACTAAACAGTACCCGTAAACCTCCACGTTCTCCGGGTGTGAGGAACTCAAACGCGGAGTTGTCAGGATCCCTCGGGAATGGTACAGTCCGCTGGCACTAATCCAGAGCCCGCTTTGACTGTCACGACATCCTCTACATGGTACGTGCAGTCGATTTTTCCGTCTCTCGTCTCACTAAAAACGCGAAAACTACATATATATAGGGCTAAGTAGGGATTTATATAATAGGCCCAAAGGCAACTTTTGGTGGATCTTGTTTTCGAAATCAACCTCGAGGGATCTCATCCTCGAGGGGTTATTAATCCGGAAAATGTTCGATTAAATGGCCCGAGTTAAGTGGGATCCGATAAAACGCCACTTAACCCGTCCTGCAGACAATGAATCAAACATACAATAGAAAAGATTAAAACAGACGAGTCCTAAACGGACCTGGTAGAAGCTCTAAGCGTGTCATCGCGCCTAGGCGGCGAGCTCCTACTCCGTACCTACACATCAAAACTAAATACTAACGCCCACTAACTAAATGATGCATCAAACTCAATAACATCACACACAATGTGTAACACCCCAAATCCGGTCCACGCTCATGAACCGAACCGGCATGTTACAGGCCCCGGTTAGGTCCGCTAACCCGAACCTAACTCATGCGGATCCAATCTCGGCGTCTTAAGATGAAGATACGATCCATCATGAATGAATAAATGTGCAAAATCCTAACATGGTACTACATGAATGACATGCAAATTAAATTTCACGCCATCACAATCACGAGCAAAATCGATGAAAATTCTAAAGTAAAACTGATAGAGTCTCCCCTAAAAGTGCAATTAGGGTCTACCCTGTCAAAACAATACATACCAATATATATACATATATCAACAATTTTAATCACACATAATTTAATATACTGTATATTCATCATAGGACTTGGGCCACACTT
Source organism: Piper betle (assembly GCA_033002965.1). Taxonomy (NCBI): domain Eukaryota; kingdom Viridiplantae; phylum Streptophyta; class Magnoliopsida; order Piperales; family Piperaceae; genus Piper; species Piper betle. Next base: position 151 of record JAURVB010010279.1, on the reverse strand, counting down.
CTGCTGCCCACTCTGATCACATCTCACCTCTTATCATCATGTCTTAGCATCATCTCATTTCATTTAATCATATCCTATCATGCCTCAAACATTTAATCATAGCATTCACAAAATAATAACATAATAATACAATATTAAACATTCAGAAATC
>JAURVB010010275.1:0-13938 GCA_033002965.1 Piper betle | reverse complement strand
TAAAAGATGTAATTCAAATGTTATGCAATATATTAATTATTACTTATAATTATACTACTTAGTGTTTTTATCACTATCACGGAATTGCCTCCGCAGGTATGAGCATGGAAGGACGGGTAGAGTCAGGACAGCTGAAGAACTTTATTATTGGACTATTATTTTTTTTCTAGATTGTTTGCATGGTAGTGGGATTTTGGTTTGGTTGATGGGGCTTAGATTATTTCGAGCATTTGTATATTAAATTTATTGTTAAGGATTTATTGAAAATCTTGAAAATTAATAGAAAAATAATTTATAAGACACTTAGTTTAATATAGTAACACTTGGCTCATGGCTCAGAACGGGTAGGTCTTTATTGATATACACTTGTTATGATGCTTAAATCGCCTGTTATGATGTGTATATGCATGTAGAAGTGCCAAAATTGGTAAAATATGTCAGCTTTAATGGTTGCCTATGATTTGGCCACCTCTTTCCCAAATTTTTACACTCTGAATTACATTTTTAGTGATGTCTATCTTTTGCATGATTGTTGAATAACGTGTTGGATTACTTCTATAAAATTTCCACACTAAAATAACCACTTAAAGGGCATGAACAAAACCCCTAAATGCTAAGTGAGTTTTCTATGATGTGTGTCTACTTTGCCATGCTCTAAGATTGTGCTCCCTGGTGAGCTAAGTGAAAGTGGTTAATAAAATCTATAAAAAATACATAAAGACTCCCTAATTGTCTAATGAAATTACGTTTTGGTACTGATTAAAAATCAGTTAAGTGGTTAGTTTGGTTGGTTTTCTAGAGTGAGTAGGAATGTAGGGTGAAACCCAAGTTCTTAAACTCCGTATACAAAATCCAAAACCCTTGTCAAATGGTGATAAAATTTCGTGACCTTTCTCCCACAATTAGGTTGTGTCCCTATAACACCATATAAAATTTCAGAGCATTTGTCTCAATAGATCTCAAGTTAGGAGTTTTCCAAGCCCAATAGGTCCACCCAGCTCCAAAAATGACTTGGCTAATACTTTCCACTCCTGAGCTCACGCTGGCTCAAATCCTTGGTGTTTAACCTGACAATTTACTGGACTCAAGAACACAGTGTTGGCTAACTACACCCACTTACCGTGGCCCATTTTTGAGTCTCCAAGCTCGTGAATGATACTTAAAAAAATTGGTGTTCAGCTCAAGAACATTGTTCCCAGCACCTTAGCCTGACCATAGTGGACCTTGTTAACCATGTTAGCCCATGGGCCAACACTTGGTAAAATTTCCACTAAGATTTTGAATGTCAAGGCCTACTGGTTCAAATTTTAGCCCATTTGGACATCGTTTGGTCTGTCTAAAAATCAGTTTGTTAGGTCCATTCGATAAAACTTAAGTGTTGAGCTTTCCCACTAAGTGTATATGTAACCTTAAACGCTAAATAAGCTACCTAATGGGATTTAATTATTTATTAGGAGATTAGTTAAGATGATTAAGTGTATTCTATGTTGTGCATGTGTGGAGGCTTTTCCTCGATTTGTCTGCCAATACGTTCCGCATCTGATTCGGTTCCATCTTTGAGCTAGGATGCGCAAGGTGGGCTCGTCGATCTACGACACAAAGCTTCACGGATCCAAGTCCGTAGGACTCCTTTGCTTAACTTGAGTGTTGGGTTTAATCATGTTTTAGACATAGGACGACATCAGCGGCATTTTATCGAATCACTCCGATGTCGGTCCTAATAGCCAAAATTTTTCAACAAGTTTAATGAAACTTTAAGTTGAGATCCCTTGATGGTTTTAAAAAATAAACTCCAAAATTATTATTATACAAGTCCTACCTAAGCCTAATAAGTATAAGCATGAGGGTTTACGATTTTACGATATGAGAGATCCATACAGGTATATGAATCATACTAGTATTCTTTCAAACCCTAAGATAGTGTAAAGTGTGAGGCAATTGAGTAATGCAACACATTTTTGGAATTTATAACACTAATTGTTCATTTGTCACCTGAGTACCCTGAAGGGTGCTATATGGAGGTTGTGAGGGCTTAAGTTCTTGTATGAGTATGAATTTTGTCATACTTGCACCCCGACTATTTTAATAAGTTGTGTTGCTTACCGCATGTGTGAGGCTTCTAAAGCTTTCTAAGTTCCCGTGTGTAATAGAACACTTGTTTGCCAGTATTTTTTTATTGGTGTTTATTTCAGACCCATAATCAAATTTATTTGATTACTAACATTTTCCGATTTATAATAAATGAAGTTCCTTGGCGTTTGCTGACATAGGCGCACAATCAAGAGGCTTGGTAGTGGTGGCAAGGGCGGTGTTATGCACTTATGTGCATCAAAATATTTTGATGGATAACTTTGTTGTGGGCATGAGCCCTAAATTGATGATGAACCTTGTATGGTGGATTAGGTTTTAATGATATATTGATTGTGCACATGTCTTTACTTATTACTTTATTATTATTGCCAATGTGGAGTGGATAAACTTTGGGGCAATTAAACATTGGATCCCACAGTAGGAGAATCACTTTTTTTTCTCCTATTTTTTTTAAAGAATGTTATTTTTTCTCCTAGGAAAAGACATCCTACATATAAAATAAAATAAAATCTGAGAGAATAAGATAGCTAACAATATCACATGGGTGGTGTCACCGACACAAATGTAGTCGTCATTGATGGGGACCTACAAAAATAAGCCAGATTTGTGAATGCTAGGGGTGGGCGTGGACGTCCAATTTACCAAGTCCAATCAAAGTTCAAACCATGTCTAACCGAATTTGACTGAATAAAAATAAACTAAACATGGACATTTCTTTGTCCGAGTAAACGACCGACCGAGTGTTTGATATTTTATATCAATAACATAAAGCCTTCAACATTGGTGAGGCTAATATTATGTTTTATAAAAATTTCAAATCATGATATACATTAAAATTAATTAAGTTAATAATAAAATTGATATTTAATATCTAAAATAATCCAAAAAAACTTACATAGAAAAAAGATAAAAGTCATCCTCATAGTTAGGAATTTAGAATAATACATTCACATCAATAATCATATCAAACCACTTACTATATAGTTATAATATTCTTAATTAGTACTATACTTTACTAAATTTTTAAAATTTAGCTCCTACATTTCCAAGTAAAAAAAAAAAGATAATCAATGTATAGAGCTTTAAAGTAATGTTTTACATCAAAATGTAGTCCAATATTACATATACTTATAAGACAAAATATTCTCAAAGTTGATTCTTCATCCAATGTAGCTCACCTACATAAATGAATATACAATAGAGTTAATTGTTTGTAAAAATATTTTATAAATATTAGAAGAGTAAAAACTAAATATAACATTCTCACATGTTCATTGTAGATGTGAAGCTGTTGGAATACTATCTCCATCGATATAATCATCAATATCTTCCTATTCTTTAATATTCATTATTCTAAACAAATTAGATGATGAACTTGGTTGTTTCTTTACAAGTAAAAAATATAGTAGCAAGAGAAGAACTTGGTTGTTTCTTTACAAACTTAGGCATGTATCAAAGTTTTAAGTATTTTTGTGCTCAAACAATTCCTAATTGAGCCTATTGTTTTTCTCTAATACTAAATACTAATTTGGAAGCAACGGTTGACATAGGAACGACTAAAACATATTGAGCAATTTTTCCCAAAATAGGATATTTTACTATATTTAATATTTTCCTTGATAATATATCAAATTGCTCTTCTACTCTATCTACAATAGAAGAAATTGGTTCATCTAAATAATTCTCCAAATCAGTTTGTGTTGGGTCCCCATTTGATAAACATTCTATAATCAACTTACTTACTCTTTAAAATCTCCTACTTAGACCTCTAATAAGACGAACACTTGATGAATTTTCAATTCCAATAAAGGGCTTGTTGGACACACATCTAGCCATAGATTTCACATTAATCTTATTTTTTTGAATTTTCCCATTGTAATATAATATTTTTTATTAAAATATTTTTTAAAGAAATGAGATTTTAATTTTTATGTTAATTGAATGAGAGAAACTCAAAAAAATAAAAGAGATAGTGATTAGACAAATAAGATATTAATTGTTTGTGAGAAAAAATGATATATATAATAAACAAAAATAATTAGATAATAAAATAAATATGAAAAAAATAATAATTTCCTACATTGTTCGAATTTGGACCACGTCCAACCATGACTAAGTTAACTGAAGAATTTTGATCGTAGACGACCGACTTTTTGTCCGAGGTTAAGTGACAATGCCTTGCTAGACGCCCGACAAACAGACGCCAGCCATTGCTCCCCATGGACGCACATGGGGACTGATGTTGATGGCACAGTGAAATTATTTCATTTGAAATGACCAAAAAGTATTAGAAGATTTCATTCACGCCTTTCGGGAAGAGACGCTAAATTAAATTCTCATTGAGATGATATGGACCATCTACCGGTGAGGACTGCGACTCCCATGTGCGTCCATGGTCCACAAAAAATAAAACGAGAAACCAAAATGTGGCTCCCCTTACTCCACAGCATAGAGGCACCAAGCAAAAATAAAATACTAGTTTTTCTTATTAAACTTCTATATAAGCCCCCTCAACGTATGCTCCTCTCCATCCAAACTTAAATCACTTCTCTACAGCTGAGCTAGTCATCTCATGGCTCGCTCTCTTGTCTTCTCCTTCCTCCTCCTCACGGTACTATTTTGTTTGTAAAATTGTCTAACATTGATTTTGTCTTTGTTTGAAAATATCTCACTACAAGAATAAATAACAGGGCTATTTGTATCCATAAATTTTGTTACAAATTTTATCACGGCTATTTTTGTCACAATTTTTTTTTATTTCTTTTACATAGTGACTAATTTTATCGCTTCGAAGGATTAGCTCCCGGTAATTGTCACTAGATTGAGTTACGAACATGTGCATGGTAATTACGAGTCTTATACTTTCTTTGTTCACCAAGTGCGAACTGCACTCAATGTAAGTTAGTGTTGGTTTGAATAAATTTTGGTTCACAACTGTTATGATATAATGTTAGTTTAAGAGAATTGTGTTAATTGATACTTGTCAATTTAAGGTGGTACGAGCCTGATAATTACCAGGCACATACCCGCCTGTGAATAGTGATCCAGACGCCACTAAATTAATGATACACTAACATGGAGATTTTGTTACGTCGAAATTGATTAACCAGGCAATTGCATCAACGACGAGCCATGGAAGGTTGGGATCTCAGACGTATAGCAGTGGCATTCCCAGCTCATTCGGGGAAGCTCTTAAAGCCTGGTCCTTACCCCTTAAATACAATAATTTTGTTGGTTAATTGGTATCATACTCAAAAACTCATCTTGCTTTTTGGAATTTGTACAGTTCTGAATAACATGGAGTGTCCAAGGAAAAACGTTATATACCACGACCTTACCTTCCCACGTGAGTTTGCATGCCTGATTCCGAATCACTCAAAAAATATTTTTTAGTAGCTTTTTAATTATTTGTGGTACAGCTAATTTCTGGACGAAACAATACTATTAAAAAATGTTATATATTAAGTTCCAATTGTGGCCTACGAAATGAACAGTGATCTACTACGCCCACAAGCGATCAGATGCGGCCATTCCCCAGAGCACTCCAGATCTCCAAGAGCAAACCTCAGCTTTTTCTTGGAGGAAGATCTCTTCTCTGGCAAACCATTGAAGGTCATGCTTGATACAACCGGTGCGTTGCCGGAGTGCGCTTACCTCCCCGCCGTATTGCCGACTCAATCCCATTCTCTTCCGATCACTTGGACGACATCCTCTCCGATTTCTCCATCGACCCCAACTCCGCCAACGCAAACGTCATCAAGGACACCCTCAATATCTGCGAGGAGCCGGCACTGACAGGCGAGATGAAGACGTGCACCTCTTCGCTCGAGGCCATGGAAGAGCTGGCGGTGGAGACGTTGGGCGAGGGAACTAAAGCGTTAGTCGACCACGATGGAGGCCAACTCGGCAGGAAGCAGGACATAGCAGGGTGCAACGAGTGGAGCTCAAAGGTAAGAACTCCATGTCTTGCCACCGGCTATCCTATCCCTATGCGGTGCACGCATGCCACAAGATACCGGCCACAGTTGTGTACGAGGCGTCTCTGGTGAGGGACGACGGCGTCGTCGGGGATGCCCTGTTCGTGTGCCACCGTGACACTTCCCACTGGGGGCCAAACTTCTTTGCCTTCGAGATGCTCAATGTGAAACCTGGAAAGGGAGCCATATGCCACCTCTTCCCCAAGGGTCATCTCCTTTGGCTCGGCCCCTGATCAGGAAGCACGCATTCAGCAAGTTGTGTAATGTTATTTAGGTAGGAAGGAGAATGATCTAGCCTTGCATCTGTATCAGTCATCATCATCGCTGCAATGTCTTGTGAGGTGTGTTGTGCGGTAGTCAACCGCTACTGTGTTGTGTAACAGTCTAGTCTGTTTGTTTGTTGGAAAATAAACCGGCGAATGCATGCAAGGCTGCTATAAATAATTCCATTTCAGTTGCTCCTCTTAATCTGTTAAGATCAATCTTCTAATCAATTAGTTGCAGGAATTTGATCCATGTCCAAGTTAATTTATATATTAAAACTTACGCATCAAGTCGGGAACAACACAAACTCATGTTTCCCATCTCCAGTATAATCATTTTAATATCTCTAAAACTTTCTGTTGATCAGTAATGTTAGTTTTTGCACCGGAAGAAATTAATGAATTGATATATTTTTAGAGGGACCCTGTTATTATCCAGGGAACATCTACCAAAAAATGAGGCCAAAAGTAAACCAATTTTTTAAAGCTTCGTACAACTGCTATAGTATTCTGATCAGATATATATAAGCTAGCGATCGAGTTCAGATTTGTTGGTCTGCTGGCCAAGAAAAACCCTCCTCTCACCCATGTTTCCCCTTTTTATCAATTACGTCATCACAATTACAACAATGCCCTTAAAATTACTTGATCAGAACCACTAAAAAGCATAGGTAAGATTATCCATTTACTCTTAAAATAACAGTCATAAGATAATTAATGGGTAGATAATTTGTTTAAAGCTGATTGGGCCTTATATCCGTAAAAGTGTCAACTCTAAGTCTTTATATATACCAAATTACCACTCAATTGCTTTAAAAAATACATGAATAGCATCCATGCTCCTACACCCAACAACTTATGACCCAAAACTTCCTCCCACCCGATACAAGGAGATTCCAGGGGACATAATAATTATAAAGAACGTTATATAAGGATGCACATAGTGATGCACACATGAAAAAAGGAGGGTGAAATAGAAAAAATGAGGAAAAATAAAGGAAATGAGAAAATAATACTCCATCCCTTTGTGCGTCCCCACTTGCGTCCCCACTTGCAGGGCCAAACACGCTGTTGTCGTTGATCTGTTGCATGCATCTCTTCATCGATGCTTTTGTCTTAATTGCTTTTGTTTGTTATTCACAGTGAAGACCTATTAAAGTGGCAATACTTCAATCAAGTAAAAATAATAATAATAATAACAATATTTCATTTAGATATATTATGTGGAATCAATTTAGTGGGTAGAATTGTGTTGCCTCCGCAGGAATGAGCATGGAAGGATGGGTAGAGTCGGGACAGCTCGAAGACTCTGTTATTGGACCATTATTATTTTTCTAGATGGTTTGCATGGCAGTGGGATTTTGCTTCGGTTCATGGAGCTTAGATTATTCCAAGCATTTGTATATTAAGTTTATTGTTATGAATCTATAGAAAATCTTAAAAATTAATAGAAAATTAATTTATGAGACACTTATTTTCATAGAGTAACACTTGGCTCGTGGCTCGGAACGAGTGGGTCGTTACCCGTGGTATCAGAGCGGTGTTTCCCATGTAACCATGCAAATCAATCATTACCTTGTTGAAAGTCTAAGTGTCCACTGTCCCAAGGGTAAATATCTTTTATATAATTAATTTTTATTATTTTAGATGGTAAGTAATTATGGGTGTGCCACTTATGTATCATGCTAGGTGCATGTGACACTTAAACCAAAAAGCATATATTAGACACCTTTACAATCGAAGGTGTTATTTAGGTAGTATGTGCGGTATGGGACACCTGTGCGATATAGATAATAGTGTCATGGGATAGTGTGCCCCACTTTAGCTGTGCATATGAGTAGCATAAAAAAACCAATTTTTCTCCATTATATTTTCGAGGATGAAAAATTTCAAAGCTAGGGAGATTGTAAAACCCCAATTTTTCTCCTTCTGACACTATTATATTTTCAAGGAAGAAAATTCCTAAGCTAGGGAGATTGTAAAACCCTAAAAAAACTAATTATGTTATTTTATTTAGGGTTTTGTAAATCTTAAAAATGAACCATAAGTATTATTTAATTAAATTAATTCTTGAAAAAAAATTAATATTAAAAATTATCAATTTTGACCTTTAGCATATCGGTATAATGATAATTATAATATTTTTAGGATTTAACATCCATTTGTATTAACGTAATAATTACTTTCTGACTTTACATTATCACACAAATGACTTTTTAAATTCCACACATATTTATAAAATTTAATGTAATGACTTCTTTAATTCCATACAGATTCTTCTATATAAAGGAAACTTTTGTTATAAAATGAAACATCTTCTGGATAACTTGTGAGCAAATTTTGCTTTAGAGAAATTACATCCATATTAAGACCATGTGTCGTAGTTGTGGGTACCTCATCGCAATTTCAGGTTCGTATAATTACTTGAAATGTTATATATTTTTATTTGGGAGTCTTGGTCGGCCTGAGTCCACATTCGATCACCATGCGCCGAACGCAACCGAGGTCAAAGAATTGGCTCAGTCTGACATAGGGTAGCACCCTTAAAAAAATTACTATGTGTGAGTCTTGGCCGACTTGAGTTGATATTTGACCACCATGCACTGAGCACAATCGGGGTCAATGAAAATGACACAATCTGACATAGGACTGCACCCCTGAAAGATTAAATATTTGCACCCATGCCGAAAAGGGTGACAGGGCACAGTGGCGCATTAAATACTTGCCCCCATGCCAAAAAGGGTGATAGGGCACAATGGCGCAGGACGGCTCATTATGCACTTGTGATACTAAGAAGCTAAATCAATGAATGGTATTGGTAACTATAGGCCGAGGGCCACGTAGCGTGTGTGCGCATACTTGGGATTGTAGCTGGATGGGCGGCCACCCTCCCAGTATATTAAGAGTTCAGCATAGGCTCATAATCACTAAAAGATGTAATTCAAATATTGTGGAATATATTAATTATTACTTGTACTTATACGACTTAGTATTTTTATCTCTAACGCGGAATTGCCTCCGCAGGTATGAGCATGGAAGGATGGGTAGAGTCGGGACAGCTGGAGAACTTTATTATTGGACTATTATTTATTTTCTAGATTGTTTGCATGGTAGTGGGATTTTGGTTCTGTTCATGGGGCTTAGATTATTTCAAGCATTTGTATATTAAATTTATTGTTATGTATTTATTGAAAATCTTGAAATTAATAGAAAATTAATTAATAAGATACCTAGTTTCATATAGTAACACTTGGCTCATGGCTCGAAATGTGCAGGTCATTACTGATATACACTTGTTATGATGATTAAATCACCTATTATGATGTGTATATGCATGTAGAAGTGCCAAATTTGGTAAAATATGTCAGCGGCCAAATTTGGTAAAATATGTCAGCTTTAATGGTTGCCTGTGATTTGGCCACCTCTTTCCCAAATTTTTACACTCTGATTTACATTTTTAGTGATGTCTATCTTTTGCATGATTGTTGAACAACGTGTTGGATTACTTCTGTAAAATTTACACTCTAAAATAACAACTTAAAGGGCATGAACATAACCGCTAAATGCTTAGTGAGTTTTCTATGAGCTAGTGTGCACCCTGGTGAGCTAAGTGAAAGTGGTTAATAAAATCTATAAAAATTACATAAAGACTCCCTAATTGTCTAATGAAATCATGTAAGTTTTGGTACTAATTAAAAATCAGTTATGTGGTTTGTTTGGTTGGTTTTCCAGAGTGAGTAGGAATGTAGGGTGAAACCCAAGTTCTTTAACTCCGGATACAAAATCCAAAACCCTAGTCAAATGGTGATAAAATTTCGTGACCTTTCTCCCACAATTAGGTTGTGTCCCTATAACACTATATTAAAATTTAGGAGCATTTGTCTCAATAGATCTCAAGTTAGGAGTTTTCCAAGCCCAATAGGTCCACCCAGCTCCAAAAATGACTTGGCTAATACTTTCCACTCCTGAGCTCACCCTGGCTCAAATCCTTGGCATTTAACCTAAGAATTCACTGGACTCAAGCACACAGTGTTGGCCAACTACACCCACTTACCGAGGCCCATTTTTGAGTCTCCAAGCTCATGAATGATACTTTAAAAATTGGTGTTCAGCTCAAGAACATTGTTCCCACCACCTTAGCCTGTCCATAGTGGACCTTGTTAACCATGTTAGCCCATGGGCCAATACTTGGTAAAATTTCCACTAAGATTTTGAATGTCAAGGTCGACTGATCCAAATTTTAGCCCATTTGGACATCGTTTGGCCTGTCTAAAAATCACCTGGTTAGGTCCATTAGATTAAACTTAAGTGTTGAGCTTTCCCACTAAGTGTATATGTAACCTTAAATGCTAAATAAGCTACCTAATGGGGTTTAATAGTTTATTAGGCGATTAATTAAGATGATTAAGTGTCTTCTATGTTGTGCATGTGTGGAGGCTTTTCCTCGATTTGTGTTCCGATACGTTCCGTATATGATTCGAGTTCCATCTTTGAGCTAGGATACACGAGGTGGGCTCGTCGATCTACGACACAAAGCTTCACTGATCCAAGTCCCTATGACTCCTTTGCTTAACTCGAGTTTCAGGTTTAATTGTGTTTTAGACATAGGATTACATCAGCGGGATTTTATCGAATCACTACGATGTCCATCCTAATAGCCATATTTTTTCAACAAGTTTAATGAAACTTTAAGTTGAGATCCCTTATGGTTTCGAAAAATAAGCTCAAGAAATATTATTATACAATTCCTACCTAAGCCTAATAAGTATAAGCATGAGGGTTTACGATTTTCATGATATGAGAGATCTGTACGGGTATTATGAATCGTATTAGTACTCTTTCAGACCCTATGATAGTGTGAAGTGTGAGGTAATTGAGTAATGCAACACATTTTTTGAATTTATAAAACTAATTGTTCATTTGTCACCTGAGTACCATGGAGGGTGTTTATATGGAGGTTGTGAGGGCTTTAGTTTTTGTATGAGTATGAATTTTGTCGTACTTGCACCCCAACTATTTTAGTAAGTTGTGTTGCTTACCGCCTGTTTGAGGTTTCTAAAGCTTTCTAAGTTCCCGTGTGTAATAGAATACCCATTTGCCAGTATTATTTTATCAATGCTTATTTCAGACCCATAATCAAATTTATTTGATTACTGACATTTTTCCGATTTATATTAAATGAATTTCATTGGCATTTGCTGACATAGGCGCACTATCAGGAGGTTTGGTAGTGGTGGCAGGGCCGTGTTATGCTCTTATGTGCATCAAAATATTTTGATGGATAACTTTGTTGTGGGCATGAGCCCTAAATTGATGATGAACCTTGTATGGTGGATTTGGTTTTAATGATATATTCATTGTGCACATGTCTTTATTTATTACTTTATTATTATTACCAATGTGGAGTGGATAAACTTTGGGGCAATTAAACATTGGATCCCACAATATGGAGGATCACATTATTTTTTCTCCTATTTTTTTAAAGAATATTATTTTTTTCTCCTAGGAAAGGACATCCTACATATAAAATAAACTAAAATCTGAGAGAATAAGATAGCTAACAATATCACATGGGTGGTGTCACCGTCACAAATGTAGATGTGATCAATGGGGACCTACAAAAATAAGCCAAACTTGTGTATGCTAGGGGTGGGCGCAGACGTCCGAATTACCAAATTCAATGGAAGTTCAAACCATGTCTAACCGAATTCGACCGAATAAAAATAAACTAAACATGGACATTTCTTTGTCCGAGTAAACGACTGACCGAGTGTTTGATATTTTATATCAATAACATAAGGCCTTCAACATTTATGAGGATAATATTATGTTTTATAAAAATTTCAAATCATGATATACATTAAAATTAATTAAGTTAATAATAAATTGAAATTTAATATCTAAAATAATCCAAAAAAACTTACATAGAAAAAGATAGAAGTCATCCTCATAGTTAGGAATTTAGAACAATACATTCACATCAATAATCATATCAAACTACTTACTATATAGTTATAATACTCTAAATTAGTACCATACTTTACTAAATTTTTAAAATTTAGCTCCTGTACATTTCCAATTAAAAAAAAGATAATTAATGTATAGAAGCTTTAAAGTATTGTTTTACATCAAAATGTAGTCCAATATTACATATACTTATAAGACAAAATATTCTAAAAGTTGATTCTTCATACAATGCAGCTCACCTACATAAATGAATATACAAAAGATTTAATTGTTTGTAGAAATATTTTATAAATATTAGAAGTGTAAAAACTTAATATAGCATTCTCACATGTTCATTATAAACGTGAAGATGTTGGAATACTATCTCCATTGATACAATCATCAATATCTTACAATACTTTAATATTCACTATTCTAAACAAATTTGATGATGAACTTGGTTATTTCTTTACAAGTTAAAAATATATTAGCAAGAGAAGAACTTAGTTGTTTCTTTACAAACTTGGGCACCTATCAAACTTTTAAGTATTTTTGGGCTCAAACAATTCCTAGTTGAGCCAATTGCTTTTCTCTAATACTAAATACTGATTTTGAAGCAACGGTTGACATAGGAATGATTAAAACATCTTGAGTAATTTTTTTCCAAAATAGGATATTTTACTATATTTAATCTCTACCTTAATAATATATCAAATTACTCTTCTACTCTATCTACAATAGAAATAATTGGTTCATCTAAATAATTCTCCAAATCAGTTTGTGTTGTCTCCCTCATTTGATAAACATTCCATAATCAACTTGCTTACTTTTTAAAATCTCCAACTTAGACCTCTGATAAGATGAACACTTGATGAATTTTCAATTCCAATAGAGGGCTTGCTGGACACACATGTAGCCATAGATTGCACATTAATCTTATTTTTTGAATTTTCCCATTGTAATATAATATTTCTTTATTCAAATATTTTTTTAAGAAAGGATATTTTAATTTTCATGTTAATTGACACGAGAGAAACTCAAAAATAAAAGAGATAGGGATTATACAAATAAGATATTAGTTGTTTGTGAGAAATAATGATATATATAATGAAAAAATATTTAGATAATAAAATAAATATGAAAATAAAAATAACCGAATTTGGACCACATCCGACCTTGACTAAGTTAACTGAAGAATTTTAATCGTAGACGACTGACTTTTGTCCGAGGTTAAGTGGCAAACATGGACAATGGCTTGCTAGACGCCTGACTAACAGACAGCCAGCCCTAATGCTTCCCATGGACGCACATGGGGACCGATGTTGATGGCACAGTGAAATTATTTCATTTGAAATGACCAAAAAGTATAGAAGATTTCATTCATGCCTTTCGGGAGGAGACGCTAAATTAAATTCTCATTGAGATGATCTGGACCATCTACCGGTGAGGACTGCAGACTCCCATGTGCGTCCATGGTCCACAAAAAATAAAACGAGAAACCAAAATGTGGCTCCCCTTACTCCACAGCATAGAGGCACCAAGCAAAAATAAAATACTAGTTTTTCTCATTAAACTTCTATATAAGCCCCTCAACGTATGCTCCTCTCCATCCAAACTTAAATCACTTCTCTACAATTGAGCTCAGCATAGGCTCATAATCA